>JAAEAF010007251.1:0-49299 GCA_011037195.1 Triatoma infestans
CGAGTCAAACTTTATCGTTCAAGTATGAGGCATCTTTCAGTTGACCCCGCCATATTTCAAGTATTGACAAGTGTGAACCTCCGAATCGCCCAATTGGCTTCTCAGTTTGCTTTCAACTCATAGAGTGCTCCGTGTCGTTATTGAAACGGTTTGATCGATTTCATTTGAAACATATGAACTAAAACTGATTCAAGTTGCATTCAACTTTGCTGATCAAATATAATCGGACAACTAAAGTTGACTCATGAGAACGCGCCTTTAAGAAAGCAGAAATCATCGACAATCATCAATTTTCCCTGAACAAAATTACCATATTATATTTATTTATATAAATAGAATATGATGTTATTAGAGTTTACGGGTTGAGAACGCGTCAGGGGTCTGTCAGAAACCGGACGGTTCACACATATTGCAATGAGCCTCTTCAGTGTCGTTACACCTTGAAAAAGCTAATAATGGTTGCTCCATTAGCATATATTGCGGTTTTTATTACTGATGATAATTTTTTTTCATGTTTACTGTTTTTAATGTGGCTGCCATAATTTCGAGAGAATATAATATCCCGAACCATCCCATGCATCCAAGTTACTGCTCAGCAATGCGTTTTACCTTATATTATACTTGTATAGTTGGTTAGATCCATTTTATTGTAAACTGTCTTAAAAATATATAGACGATGAGATTACCGCTGCAGCTTCCCCATAATGTCATAAAAAAAAAAAAATTTAAAAATCTGGTATAAAAACACTCACACAACTTTCTGTTCAACACTACAATTTACATTCTCTTCAAAACTTACAATATTCTTACTAGATATTTGACTTGTCTTACAATTTGCAAGTTAGGAGAATGTAAACTTGAAAAATTTATTTATTTATTTTTTTGCTAAAAAGCATAACCTCCCCCTCACCCAAAAACCTCCTCCAATAAATCTTCTCAGAAAAAGTTTCAAACAAAAGTGATAGGTCTCTGTAATTATATCACTCTTCAAGCCGACTGTCATCAACCAACTTTTCACCATTATACAGCAATCATCATCATAACTCTTTGCTCGGTCAATCAATTCTCTGTGTAACTCTTCTCTTCTTTAGTATCGTAAAATATTAATTATAAGTTTAGTGTCTTGTAGTTTAATTATACCATTCATCATTTTATCATCAACGATCATTTCTTGCTACCATTATAATAACCCTGATCAAACAATCAATCTTTTTGTGTAAAACAGAAGATGAAGTTGATATCATATTTCTTGATAAGAATAATCTAACGATAGATGAAAATTCCATGACCGGGCCAGAATCAACAAAAAAAATCCACGTGTTATCCAGAATTGCAATCCCAACCACTGTTCAATTTCCATATATAGAAAGAAGTAATGGACAAAACAAGTAATCTGTTAACCAAATACATAAAAAAAAATCAGGGATTAATCAACTATTAGTAAATGAGATGTATAAAATCGATAAAAAAACCGATTAGTGAGATAAAAAAACAAGATCTATATGTTTACAAATAAAAGTTTACTTTAATCGAAATCATTATTAACCACTTAATAAATTGCTTATCGATCTCATTAATGCGCAATTATGAATATCGACTGTATTATTACTTTCCTCGTACTGTTTTTTTTTTTTGTTTTTTTTTTGGCGCATCGACTGCCTTGGCATGTTTATCTTATCTGGCATCCACCAAAATAGTTTGCACAGCAAGGTCAGCAGGAGGAGTGTGGAATTTTGTCTGAGCCATCTCTTATCCTACTAAACACCATATATTTATGCAAAACCAAAAGCATTTTTATTTTATTTTATTGAATTAGGCAGATATTTTATCAACTTAGTATATAAGTATCAATTAAT
The DNA here is from genome assembly GCA_011037195.1 of Triatoma infestans. NCBI lineage: Eukaryota > Metazoa > Arthropoda > Insecta > Hemiptera > Reduviidae > Triatoma > Triatoma infestans. Next base: position 1,857 of record JAAEAF010007251.1, read on the forward strand.
CCTAAGGAGGCTATTTAATGTATACGCTAATTTAGGTGTGCAGTTCTAATAACAAATGTTCCTGCTCATTCTTAATCGACATCCTACAATGAACTAAACCTAATAGGGTTGAAATACTTTTATAAATTTTCTTTCAACCCCGAAATGCAACTTAACCATACAACTTATTCTAATCCTTCATTCCAACATTCTCGCCAATAAATACACTCACACTAATAAATACTTCTCACTAATAAATACATCCCTATAATAAATACATTCTCACTAATCAATATATTCATACTAAACGTTCACTTAAGGGTAGAGTAGGTTATATTCCTTTCCCCTTTAAAATAACTAACCTAAAGTACTCGATATTCCTTCAATCAGTTTACTTATCCTAACTTATCTTCTAGTCTAATGCTGTTGTATATATTCATATCTTTCAGATATGCAAAAAACCTCCTTATATGTAAGGAGAACCCTCTTACAGAATAGCGCGCTTGTCTTGTGACAGACCTGTTCTTACCCTCTGGCTGTACAGTGCCTGACACCCTTCCAATAAGTGCGCCATCGTCAACCTTTCTCGGCATCGAGAGCACCTCGGTCTTCTTTCACCATTAACGAGGTAACCCTATGTGTCACACTTGAATGACCAATCCTTAGTACAACTGATTCATGCCGCGGGAAATTTTCGACTTCGCACATATCTTACTCTTACTGTTAATAGGAAATATTGCATTCAAATTTTCAAATTGAGTTTTCATCGGAATATATGTTTTGAGTTTTCCTGAACATGAAAAAGTGGTTTTTGGAAATTCTCCACCCTTTCTCTTAGTGAGTGAAAAAAATCACGGAAAATAGTAGGAAGTTCAAACTCATGTCGTCAAAAGGTCTTCTACCAGAGAACCGACAATAAGGTTATAAGGTTGTTTTTTTTGTAGAAATCGGTAAATATAAATATTTCTTTACTGAAAACGGATTATTCAGTTTTCCACCCCCACCCCCCAAAAAAAAGCTTCAGTGATTTCCTTAAAAGTGTTTATACCAACTATAAAGGTCTATAGAACTTTACTTTGTAAATATTTTGAGAAAATGCATTTGAAGAGGTTCTGTTAGAGTTAGCATTTGGCAACTATACACACGGTATTGTGTAAACATTTGATAAAAATTCCAACTTTGATGGAAATAATTCAATTAGAACATGAAAATTGCAGAACTATGTCTTGTATTAAAAAAAAGGTTACAGTTGTGTGTGCATTTGCTATCACTAAAAACGCTATAAAAAACAATATACTGATAATAAAAGAATCTGTTTTAACAAGTAAACAACATGTTGTTAAGTGATAAAACATTATTTACTTTTGCATCCATATTAGTAAGACCCCTTGAAGTGGTTTGGCTCCTGCTTCAAAAGTAATTCACTACCTAGCAGTGACTAGGTTTTCAATTAAAAACCAGCCAGCTCAAAAAGTTGTTCATCGTAAGATTTCAATCAACGGTCCGGATCATAAAATGAAAAAAAAATCTGGTATGAAACACTCATACTATTTTCAAGAATTAATACATTTGCCTTTTTTTTCTTCTTCAAAAAAACAGCAATGTTTACAAACGTTTAGTTGGGCTTGTCATTATTAGATATGGATACCTGAGTGTGACTTGTATGGCAACACTACTGGTAAAAAACCCTTTTTGGAAAGGTCTCAAAATTCTGTTTCCTGTGGGGGATTCAATTTCGAAAACTGCAATCTTTCTTCCAACAGTAATAGAATAGAATATGAGGTGGGTCACTGCACTGCAGCTTATTGTGCCACACCCTACAGTATGAGAAACTTCCCCTCTTCATGAGGTTGAGAACGTTTCGAACCAGCTCTTTTTGCACTATTATCTCCTCTGGTCTCAATGTGTCAAAGATCTCATTAGCTATTGCAACACAATCGAACAACAGTTGTGAGGCCGTATCCTCTTCCTCTAGACATGATCTACACAAAGGTTCATGATCTACATAAAGTTAATTAGTCCCACCTTGTGCAGGGGTTTCTTGAACCTGCTATGCCCCGTGAAAAGGCCAGTCACCAGATTAATCATCGACATAATCATGTCTTGTTGTGTTTGGCTCTTGGATTCGTTTCCAGATTTGTCGGGCTATGTCCGGAGCCAGTCTCCGAAAGATGCGCGTATTGTCGTTTTTGTTATCCCTATGACAAGTTCTAGACCACACAACGGAGTGTTCACCCTATTCCTCGTCAGTTGGTCGCCTGCTTCATTTTACCTCTAATCCCCACATGTCCTGACAGCCGCCAGCCAAACTTTACTGTCTCGGGAAAGTTGTGACAAGACTTCTCTGCATTCCCTGACAAGGGTGGTGAGGTCTTACAGGAATTAAGGCCAGCCTAGGGAAGTACGCCACGGTCTTTCAGGCTGAAGTCGTGGCGTTACAACTCTGCGCTAGGGAGATTATAAGGCAAAGGATAGTGGGTAGAAGAGTGGCCATATACTCCGACAGTCAGGCAGCCCTGAAGGCACTTTCCTCACACCAAATAGTCTCAAGACTGGTGTGGGACTGCCTACTTGCCCTCACCGAGGTGGGTACTCGGAATAAACTGACACTCGCCTGGGTGCCGGGACATGCGGGGTTCCTGGGCAATGAGAGGGCGGATGCCCTAGCGAGGGAGGGCTCGCAGGATACCTTTATAGGCCCCGAACCCTTCTGCGGCTTGTCCAGGAGCCTCATCCAAACTTCTATCAAGGGGTGGATAGAAGATCAGCGTCTGCGTTGGTGGGAGGGAACACCAGGACAGAGGCAGGCAAAGCTCTTCATTAAAAGACATTTGCCTAAATTTACCAAAGACCTACTGAGCCAAACCCGAAGGGATATAAGGTTAATTGTGGGTCTACTAACAGGGCATTGTAGGCTGAATAGACACATGCACCACCTACAACTTGCGGATAGTGCGGTATGCCGATTCTGCAAGGTAGAGGAGGAGACCCCGGCGCACATCCTTTGTGAGTGCGCCGGCCTGGCGAGGATTAGGTTTCTTCAACTGGGGACGGGCAATCCCGAAGCTGAAAGCTTCATGACGGAGCCGCTCTCAGCTTTGCTAGGATTGATTAGGAGGGCAAAGCTGGGGGCTGTTCTGTAACTTAAGGGGATCCACAATAGACCTCAATTTGTAGGTCGCAGTGGAATGAGGCTCCCCCCCCCCCCCCGATTCTATTCTATTCTACAGGAATAAGAGAGCACATGGATCACAAGATCCCTAAACAGTAGGCAAAAACGATATTTCGAAATTGTGATCATTGGTCGACACAGGGTATGTCCCGCAGATCATTTAGTGACTCACGTAAACATTTCAGATGGTCCCACCTAATCTCTGTTTTAACGAGCTTGGTTGAATCGTGAATGAGTTTATCAGTTATCAATCATTTTTATTTATATCTAGTTGTGCAAGAAAATCTGGGAAAAACTTGACCTAATAAATGATTTTGTAAAAAAAAAAAAATTTCCCCAATATGCAGCAACTGTCAATTTTAATTTATATGATTACATTGTGTTGTGCTTTTATTCAAGTTTTTTCTTTGTTTTATTATTGGGGGGGGGGGAGGGGGCATGAGTATATTGCCGTCTGTCATAGAGCAAATTTGTTCCAGAGCAAAAAAGGGAACCACAGCTTTAGTTTGTCCCAAATGTTTATCAAATTTCCTACGCTATTTAGATTTCTATTTATTAAATGCGAAACTTCTTAATGATAAAAAAATAAAATAAAATAAAAAATATTTTAAGCTTAAAGAAAATCGTTGTAACCGTTAAAGAGAAAATTCAAAAAAAAACAAACTCAAAAAGCTATTCTACAAAATCACACTCCCGGTAAACCGACTTTCTTCAAATTTGGAATTCTATCAATTCTTCTAATGCGTATTATTAGTAAATTATGTAGGTGGTAAAAGTGTATATTACACTGAAGTGGTACTTTAGAGTAAAGCATAATTCTACTATTCCCCCAGAACCCCCCCTGCAAAAAACAAATTTCCCCATGTGTGTAGATAATATACGAAGTTTAAAGTTTAAATTGTTGGAGCCAATTTCGACAAAATCCTGAAAAAGTGGAGAAAAAAAGAACAATCAATAAATTTAGACTTCCGGTTGGTGGATTTTGCCCGAAATCTACGTGTCTGTTGCGATGGTAGTGCCTAAACGGAATACCAAGTTTGAGCTACTTGCGGCTTTTCGTTTTTTTTAATATTATGTAAACATACATAAACTACGTAAATGTGTAGTACACGTATGACAGGAATTACTTGTAGTGTTTGTTCATCAGACCGTTTCCTAAAAATATGTTTTTCATATTCAAGGAACCCCAAAAAACAATGTATTTCCGGTAAAACGTCGAAATTCGAAAATCTGGCATGACTATCATGCATATAATTAAATATCCATTATGTAATAGTTTAAGTGCGATTTAAAATTCAGAGTTCCAATACAACTTGTCCTTTAGAATTTTGGGTTAAAAAAAAAAAGGTGATATACGAGGTGTGTAAATTAAGTAATGAGACTGATTTTTTATCTTTTTTTTATTCAAATAAAATTACAATTCAACATTGTCCCCTTCAAAGTAACTACCTTGGGAAGCCACACAACGCTGAAGACGATTCTTCCATTCGTCATAGCAGTGCTGGAACTCGGATACTGGAATAGACTTCAGTTGGTCGGTTACGGCTGTTTGAATATTCTCCAATGTTCCAAAATGACGTCCCTTGAGGTGATTTTTCAATTTGGGGAACAAAAAAAAGTCACATGGACTCAAGTCGGGTGAATAAGGAGGCTGAGGAGCCACAGGAATGTTATTACTGGCCAAATACTCATTAATTTTTCGGAACCATTTTTGCACAAATTTTTCTCATCCCCAATTCATTAGTCAAAATTTGATGAACGGTTGTGTGAGTCAAATTCAACTCTTCGCCGATCATTCGGACTGTCAAACGACGATCTGAACGCACAAGATCGCGGATTCTGCCAACATTTTCGTCTGTTCTTGAAGATGAAGGCCTTCCGCTGCGAGGCTCGTTTTCAATTGATTCCCTTCCTTCTGCAAACGACTTAAACCACCTAAAAACCTGTGCTCTCGACAAAACATTGTCTCCATAGGCCTGGCACAGTTTTTCAAACGTTTCCGTTGCACTGTGCCCAAGTCTGAAGCAAAACCTGATAGCACAACGTTGCTCGTAATTGATATCACTCATTTTTAAAACGCACTGAAAAAACCTTGCTCACAAAAAAAGTCACTACGGACAGTGCAACAACTCTAGCATTTTCAAATTTGCACTGGACATGTATCACATGTTTACTTGCCCTACCACGCATGCGCCGCGTCTCCAGTGTTGCCAGATCGAACACTAGAAAATCAGTCTCATTACTTATTTTACACACCTCGTAGGTAAGTATTTCATAGGCAGATATTTTTACAACCGGTATACCTGTAAATATATATTTTCCGTTAACTTTTACAACCCCCACACTGTTGTTACCTTTGTTCAATGGAATTTTTATATTTATAGCCTACATTTCCAAATGTTTTCAATGTTGTTCACCAGATTTGTTATATTGTACAGATAGATTGTGTAGTGAGTGACCTGATCAGCGAATAGCATGTTTTCTCACTTCAAATATTAGGAGTAACAAATTAGTCGTAAATTCAAGGATTCATAAATTATATAATGTGAAGATATATTCACGTACTCACGCGACTTTTTCTTATTTTTTTTTTTGACAAATTTGAGAATGACAAATTTTCTTTGACCTCAAATGTTACAATATTTGTCGAAACATAGAGGTATGGGGGAATAGTATACGAAGCTTCAAAAAAAACAACAACAATAAAGTTGCACTTCGGTTGATGTAGGTTGCTTTGAGCTTCCTGTAACTTTTCATTTTTGAGATATTCTGATAAAAAAAACAAAAAAAAAAACACACATACTCACACATATACAGCTCATACGCTACAAACATTTTTACTTTCTCTTACACCTAGTAGTAAAAGGAAGTATTGTAATCGTGTCAAATTTTCGATATCGAGTTTTCACCGGAAATATCCGCTTTGAGGTCCCCTGAGTCCAAAAAAGTGGTTTTTAGCAAATGGGTTTGCGTCTATGTATGTATGTATGTGAACAGCATAGCTCAAAAACGAAAAACCGTAGAATAATTCAAACTAGATATTCCGTTTCGGTATCACCATGGGATCTGACAGTACGTTATTTGTCAACATTCCTCAACCGGAAGTTACAACTTTACTAGTTTTTGTTTTTTTACTTTTTTGCGATTTTCTCAAAAAATGGCTCCAACAATTTTCTTGAAAACTGGTACATCAACTACACATATAAAGACCTACAATGTTTATTTGAAACATTTCTCCAGAAAAATTCATTAAGGGGCAGTTTTGGGAGAGGGGTGGGGTTACGGTATCCTCTAAAGTGCTATTTCAATTTATTAGACAATTCTGTCATCTAAATAATGTTAATTAGAATTAGATGTGTTGAAGAAATTCCAAGTTTAAAAAAAAAAATCGGATGACCGGAAGTGCATTTACTTTACCCACTTTATTAAATGATTTTTTTTTTCACTTTTTCGTGAATTTCTCAAACATGGCTCCTTCCGATTTTCTTGAAACTTCGTATATAAACTACGCATACAAAGATCTATAACTTTTATTTAAAACATTTCTCTGGGAAAATTCATTTAAGGGCACTTTTGGGGGGGGGAGTGGTGGGGTTGTGTTTTTCTCTAAAGTGCTACCATAATTGATTAACAATACTATCATCCAAACAAAATTAATTAGAAATAAATAGATGGTCAAAACTTCCGAATTTCAAAAAAATTAGTAAACCGGAAGTGCTCTTTTACTGAACAGTTTTTTTCAGTTGTTGACGAATTTCATTAAATGTGGTACACTAACTATAAAATTTGTCAATTTCAATTTTGAAAACTGGAGTAAGAGAAAGTTGTGTGAGTGTTTCACACTAGATTTTTTTTTTTTTTGAGTCAAAACATGTATTTCCGGTGAATTTAAATTTGACCCAACCATATATTAGTAATAAGAGAATGTGTATTTTTAACGCAAATGTTTTTGATTAATCATTGATTATGCCATAAAGAATAAAGAAAAATGGATTTTATAAATAAATAAAAACGATTTCTTAATTTAAAAACTAATTGTTTTGTAATTTCTTATGAGAGTTGTTAGATAATTCTCTAATTAATAATGATTCAATCATTTTTTCAGATACATCATTTATCTACTAGCGTTTTTTGTTTTGTTTTTATTTTTTTATCAACAATACTTCTCTTTTATTCATTTATATAATATTCAGCTATGGTTTTGTAGAATATTTTCAAACAGTTATTATTCACTGGTCATTAAGCTTCATGATACGATAATTTCTCTTTGTTTTTTTTTGCATCACTACCATTTGTTACTATTTTTATACAAGTTTCCTTACTTCCAATCTCCCGCAAGAAGCCTACTTTCACTTTCTCCTAGTTCTTGCTACGAATTATTGCGATCTATATCCTATATCAAAAATTTGACGCGATCCTATCACTTTTCCTTTTAATAAATAAACAAACGCTTAAAAAGTAATTCTGCTTAGCAACTAAGCATACTCAAAGAAATATATTAATGATATATGATAAGTTGGATTTTGTATAGGTTAGGTTAATTTTACCAGTTGTTAAATGTTTTGAATATCACCATTGGCTATTTTCAAGAAAATGGCAGCAAAAAAAAACTGATAAATAATTAAAAGAGATTATAAGGGAACCAGTGAAGTAAAATATCATAGTAATGTTAAAGACGATTTAAAAATTTAATAGAAATTCAAATTGTCGAAACTTTATGTTTCACACCAAGTTTTTTTTTTACTTTCTGTTACTCCTAGTAAGAGGAAGTATTGTAAAATAAAATTTTCGATATCGAGTTTTCACCGGAAATATCCGTTTTGAGGTCCCCTGAGTCCAAAAAGGTGGTTTTTAGCAAATGGTCTGTGTGTGTGTGTATGTATGTGTGTATGTGAACAGCATAGCTCAAAAACGAAAAACCGTAGAAAGTTGAAATTTGATATTCGTTTAGGTATCACTATGGGATGGGATCTGACACTACGTTATCTGTAAAAATTCCTCAACCGGAAGTACCACTTTACTAGTTGGATTTTTTACTTTTTTGCGATTTTCTCAAAAATGGCTCCGACGATTTTCTTTAAACTTCAAACATCAACCACACATACAAAGAACTACAACTTTTATTTGAAACATTTCTCCGGGAAAATGCATTGAAGGGCACTTTTAGGGGAGGGGTGGGGTTAGGTTTCCATCTAAAGTGCTATTTCAGTTTATTAGACAATTCTGTCATCTAAATAATGTTAATTAGAATTAAATATGTTGTTGAAATTTCGAGTTTCAAAAAAAATCGGATAACCGGAAGTGCGTTTACTTTACCACTTTACTAAATGATTTATTCACTTTTCGCAATTTTCTGAAAAATGGCTCCGACGATTTTTTTGAAACTTCGTATATAAACTAAACATGCAAAGATATACAACTTTTATCTAAATCATTTCTCTGGGAAAGTTCTTTTAAGGACCCTTTTAGGGGAGGGGTGGGGTTAGATTTTCATCAAAGTGCTATCCTAGATAATTATACAATTCTATCATCCAAACATAATTAGTTAGAAATAAATGGGTTGCCAAAATTCCGATTTTAAGAAAATTAGTAAACCGGAAGTGCGCTTTTACTGAGCAGTTTTTTCAGTTTTCGACGAATTTCATTAAATTTGGTACACAAACTATAAAAACTGTCAATTATAATTTGGAAAACTGGAGTAAGAGAAAGTTGTGTGAGTGTTTCACACCAGATTTTTTTTTTTTTTTTAACCATTATTTCCTTAGTTGTATGTTTTTGGAAAATATTGTCAAGGAAAAATTATTAAAAAAAATAAAAGTCTTAATCTACAAGTGTCTCATATCTTTTGGAATAAACAAATTATAAACAAACCTATCCCATCCACTTGAACCCTTACCATAGCTTTTTCGCCAAAGGATTGAGAGTGCGGATATGCAATTCCTTAGGCCGGTCCCGGGTTACTCTCTGTGAAGAAATAAAGAATTGCATATGGCGGCCCTCATTGAACGGGTTATAATTATACGAATCAGATAAGATGTAAATATTCAGTAAAAGTGTCTTTAATCAACACAAAATATAAGAAAATATGTACAAACTCATTAAAAACAAAAATATTAAATAACAATTTAATAATACATAGAAACTGAATATTCATAAAAAAAAATAAAGAATAAAGTAAAAAGTTATCCCTCTTTAAAAATGATAAACAACTTTCTTATAATATAGGCTTTTTTTTTTACAATAAATTATGGATACAGTATTTTATAATATAGCACTAGACTTCATAAAATATATGAAGGCCTGACTCCGTGAATATGTTTACAAAATTCATGAACTGGAAATTGTTTCTAAATTTATTTATTTTATTTTAATGAAAACACATTTGATATAAATAAATTTATGGGATTAAAATAACTTCTTTTTTTTTGTTTTACTTTCACTTACAGCTGTAAGAGGAGTTATAGAGATATATGATATCTTGTCATATTTTTCGATATCAAGTTTTCCACCAAAAATATAAATTTTGAGTTTTTCCTGAAAAAAATCATTTAAGGGCAATTTTGGGGATGAGATGGGTTTATGCTTTCCTCCAAGATTCTAATTTAATTTATTTAATAGGTGGTCCAGAATCCTGAATTATAAATACCACGTTCATTATATTTTATATAAAAGATATAAATTACGGGTTCTCGGAAAGTTTTTAACCACAGTGATAGCTCCCTGTATGAATAGTATGTATACCAAATTTAATGAAATTCGTCTGTGATTTTATGGAGAAAAATTGCAGAAAACTGAAACAAATGTTCAATAAAAACTTACTTTAGCGTCAACCGATTTTATTCAAACTCGGAATTTAGGCAACATAGTTAGTTCTAAATAATATTATTTAGATGATGGAACTGTATATTAAACTGAGTAAAACATAACGCCTCACCTTTCCAAAATCGCCCTTAGATGAGCCACTCTGATTCTGACTTATGGGTGCCAAACTTGGGCAATAAATAAAAAATATTAAGCAATGAATGTTACGCTTAAAAAGAATAAATAAAAAAAAAATCAAGCGACTTGGGGAAGACGACAGGAGTTCCATAAACCGTAGTTGGATATGAAATGGCAACGTGGTATACCCCGCGAAGATGGATCTGACTAGATAGGCAAAGCAATCAACGACTGGTAGTCTTTTCGTCTTAGAAAGAGAGGCAGACCCAGTTCCCAAGATGGTCAGACGACAATAAAACTTCTTTGGATGCTTATGGTATCTAGGTAGGATAGAAGGATCTATCTGATCAAGTTGGAGTGTAGTTGTGGTTCGAAAGGTTTATGCCCAAAGATTGCCAATCTTCCTTAAAAGAAACTTATTTTATTTTGCCAATCTTCCTTAAAAGAAACTTTCAATAATTTTTTATTTTAAATTGTTTTCTAAAAGTTAAACAATTCTATTAAACGATAAATTTCTCACTGTAATATCTGTATATATATATATTATATATGATGGAAAATAAACTTTTTTTTTATTATTTAATGATTCTTAATTTAATGTAAATGAGGAATCGTACAATATAATTTACATAGCATATTAGATGGAAGGCTTATTAGCGTCACCTCTCATCCAGAACTATCTCTCTAAACAAACATTTTCTAATAAATACCTGTAGGCCTTTAAAATAAAATGCGGACACCATATGACCGTTCTTTCGTTTCTCCAGAAGTTACATTGTCATATTCGTTATTCCTAACGTTTTCCTATAGGAAAATGACATAAAATCAAAATGTCTTGAAAATTACCCTTACTCAATACTAAAGGAGATACACAATCCAAAATCGATGATGAAAAGAATCCATTTTCATACCAATATTTCAAGTCGTAAGATTTATTTTTAAGTTAACATAAATGAAAGCGAAGTTTTGTTTTTCAATTTCGTTAACTAAATTCGTTAGCCGTTTCTAATCAAAACGCGAAGAAAATTAATTTGACCAGTAGAAACGGATGGAAAAGCTTTTCTTTATTTTTAGATTCTTCAATGTTTAAAACGGATATTAAACATTAGGCAATTTTTATTTTTTATGTAAAGATTTCGTGAATATATAGAAGACCTCATACCTGCCTTCCAAAACAATATTATATATTGTATAGATCATTATAGATTGCATATATATAAAGCAATACCAGATAAACAATAACACATAAAAAATAAGAAGCGAGAGAAGAAAATATTTTAAAAAAGCTTAACTCATCAAAACATCTACAATTCAATGTCTTTTGTTTTAAATTTCTTAATGTTTTATTCAAGATTAAATAATTTATCGACTCAGGTCAGATATATGAATAAAAAGAACACAGCAGTATGGAATATATTAATAAAAACCAAAGATCCACACTATTTAGGTGATAGAGAATTGAAAGTGCTTTCATCATTATTATTTACTCTTGACCTTAGCTATGAATAATCTAAATTCAGGTTTTAAGTGTACATAATCAAATAAAATTAAATCCATATTTATAATAGCAGATTTCAAAAGACTAGCTTAGTTAACTTTTTTCTCAAAAAACAAAAGTTCATATATATATCCATCATTGTCAAAAAGAGATTATTTGTATAATAAAAGAAGGTTCATCACATGGTTTTCAACATGTGATAAAGCTAGGTGATAACTGATAACAATATTTAAACAAATAACTTTTATAACTTACATGTAAATGACATAGCTAACTTAACTTACCTTAAGACGGTTATTGATGTAAAGAATTATTCCAATCTTTTTCTTAATGGTTAAGATGTTTCGAAAATTTAAAAAAAAATTAAGAATAACGTTCAACAGTTTCTACTTATCACTTTTAAAGAAAGCCTAACGTTATCCCAATTTGCAAAATTAACTAAAAGATTTAAATTCGAGGAAATTTATTAATTATTCCGGGAAAGTTTATAATTTACTTGGAAGAGCAGACGTAAATATTATTTACCGGACTTTATTACGCCGAGAGTGAATAAATATTGCTACCGCACCGTCTGCTTTCAATCCCCACCCTAAGAGTACCCCTCCATATTCTTCACATAATGTAAACCAAGTTCACCAACATAAAGCTAATAAATATCCCCACACTAAGCGCATTCCTAAAAACTACTTGAATTCAACAAAAATAAATCTTATATGAAATACTCTAATTTTCTTTTTGAGTTTTCTTTCTACGTTTAAGGTTTTTCAAACTAAATATTGTTCACAAACTCGAAGGATTCCCCATTTTTGTCTGATCACGGTCTCTACTTATGTAAGACAGTAATCTTGTTTCAGGCCTCTGAAACCCCATCTTAACCATTTTAGCTGTTTTATTTCACTGGCATGAAGGATGTTGTCTCTTCTAATATCCATATTTTTCACTCTATCCTTTCTAAATCTTCCAACCGATTTCACCAATAGTCCATTAGTCTCTTTTAATGCTTCCCGTGAAGGACTCGCCGAACGTTGTCGTATATTTTTCCAAGTCTATAAAGACCATTTCTACATCTTTAGATTTGCCTACTTGTGTGTCACAGTAAAAATATGGTCAATACAGGAACGATCTGCTTGAAAACTACACTGTACTTCTGAAGATAGTCTTCATCTACCTTCGTTTTAATAATTCTTCTTAGTAGCTAGCGATTGGATGATGACTCTTATTTCAAATGATAAATTTCCTTTTAATTTCGAATTTTTCTTTGTCCTTGAGAAATTAGAATTTGATGTGAAACAATTAAACTTATATTACTTTATTTTCTCTAGTATTCTCATTGAATTTTTAATTAATGGAACATTTATTGTAATATGGAATCTTCTAATGTATTAAAAAGATACGTTCGGAAAATGCTTAGAATTACATCTTTAATCTTATTATCTTCAAAGTCAATTGGCTTGTAGAGGTTCTTTCAGTTATAAAGGAAATGGGTATTAGTGCTATATGATGGGTTCAATATGTATAATGTATGTAATAAATGAGCAATTAGATAAAAAAAAAAGTTGTCAAAATCTGCAAACCTATTCACTAAATAATACTTCCATGTTACTTCTGATACCGCTGAAATCCTATTGTCAGGACCAGAAAAACTTAAAACAGAAAATCAAATTTGAGCATACTGTAACTTTTCTGCAATGGTTATTCCTTTTCAAAAGCATCATTTTTCTTGTTCGGGGGCTCACAACACATATTTGTACCAATCGAATTCGAAATAATTCAACAATGATATTCATTTTACATTTACTAATCTTCCTTACCTCTCCTAATATAACTTAAAGCCAGTTTCTGTTTTCTTTATTTTCTTTGTAAGGAATACAAACATCGATTAAACGAACTGGTTACCACAACCTAGTAACTATTAAATATTTTATAAATGAGTGTGAATCAGCCGGTTTTCACTGACTACAGTTAGCTAAAGTCAGATTGTGGTGCTTTATATGAATCTTTTTTGGTAAGAGGCAGTCTGAATAATTTTTGGGACTGTAGGACAAGCTCAATGTTGGACAATATTAATATGAACAAGATTGTAACTTGTTTTCTTCTTAACCAGTGTTTTTCAATCTTCTATCTAAATATCCGCTAAAAAATCAAGCATTTCTGCACAATTTTTATGCAAATAATTTTGGTAATAAGCGGATGCTGGGAATCATTTAAAAGGAAAACAAGATACAAGGTGGCATAGATGAGTTTCAAATTTTGGTGATATTTTTAGTATTAAAGAAAATATATGTAAATAATATAGTGTTATTGTCCACGCATAATACTGTCAAATAAAACACACATACAAAAAAATGAAAAAATATTGTTTTGAGCATGAGATTAGAATTATTTACATGAAATTATTTAAAATATCAATTATCTTTAGCTACAAGATTGGCAATTCCTTTTGATTCTTCTTTGGTTTAATTCTCTAACCGTGTGACCTATAAAAACAAAGGAACAAAATCAATATAATTTCTACAGTATTTTTATTTATTACAAAAACTATTTACTTACTAAATTTTCCAATTTCTATTTTCGCCAAATGTGAGGATGATATTTCTTGAATCACAGAAGACTGAAAAGCCAAAATAGCTATTCTTTTAAAGAGTGCATCCACATTTATACCCGTTTTTGATGAAACTGGCCAATATTCAGCCTTTACTGATTCTGTCATCTTTACAGCTTTTAGCTGAATAATATCGTAAGCTGTTAACGACTGTGAAATGTAATAGTTTTCTATCCTTGTATTAATTGTATATTTAAAAAAAATATTACAAAAAATTGCATACAAATTGGTACATTTTATTAGATTACTTACGATTGAGTCCAATTTGTTTCCAATGAGAAATATGTAAGGAGGAGGCATATTATTTTGATTTTCTCTCAGGGCTTCTTCCAGCCATTGTTTACAATTTGCCAGGCTATTTAATTTTCCCAAATCAAATACAGCTATTATTACTGGAATAATAAGAAATATAAATTACAGTACTTATAATTAATTAAGTGTCCATAAAGTTTTAAGGATACTGCATGTTTTGACAGTAAGAAAAAGAACCGTGCTTTTCAATATTTTCACATATTAATTATGGAATCCTAATTATACCGTTAGCAGCCCGATAATAAGATGAAGCTAAACTTCTGAATCTTTCTTGCCCAGCTGTATCCCATCTGAATTAAAAAAAAAAAAACTTATAAAAGCCAAGGGAGCTCATATTTTTAATGAAGATCAAAATTTAATACTTACAATTGTAAATTAAAAGGTACACCTAAAATATCAAATCGTTCAACTTCAAAGTCAACTCCTATAGTTGCTTTGTAATTGCAATTAAATGTTTTATGACAGAATCTAAAGAAAAAATTATAGGTATAGTTACTATTTTCTTCACAATATTCTTATCTTCTAATTAATAAAATTTATAGAAATGATTTTTAAGATGATCATAGTCTGAAAAATATTTTTTACCTGTTAACTAAAGAAGTTTTTCCGACGCCTATATCGCCAATAATAATAACTTTAGAAATTTTCAGATGGTTATGATTTTCTCCTTCCTTACAAAAACGTTTTACTCTTTCATTAAAATCAGTCTCATAAGGTGTATACTCTATACTAAATGGTAATTGGAAAGTTGTAATTTGTCTTTCTATATCTGCTTCTTTCTTCAGCATTTTCAATAATACTGAATATGAGGGCATCATTTGTACTTTATAAACTAAATATACTTCATGAGTTGTTTATATTCCCAAAGAGGACAGGTATCCATGGATACGGGACAGGTGTTCGGAACTTCCCAGCTATGAATTTGAAATTGGCGCTACTAAATTCCCAGTGGACCATTGAAAACTATGTTTAGATTTAAAGAGCACTGGTTGTGAAATTGTTCGTCCAAACGGCATGGTGCCTATGTGTTTCTTTTAGGTTCGTTTAAGTTTAAGTAATGGGTCCTAAACCGAAAACTACCGATAAGTCAGGTAATTTTATTAGAATTATCATTGAGTTATTATGAATTCACTTTAACATTAACCTTAAATTAAAAATATGATATTGTAAGAGCATCAATCTTATTTCTAGTTGTTATAACCTATCTAAAATGTGCCACGAGGCAACTTAAAACTTTATTTTGTAAACTTCCCTTTATTTCTTTATTGTAGCTACAATACCTTGTATTTTAATTAGTTTTGGCCTACTTATTTTATTAAAATTCTTGATAATGACATCTGTAATATTCAGCATATTAACGACTTATATTTAACAAATTTTTAAAAATACATTTGTTCCGTTGTTTTTATGTTTAAAGGCAAGGCGGAAAAAAAGCCTGAAAAGAAGCAAGAAAAAAAACCAGCTCCTGCAGCTGCTTCTACTTCTACAGGAGCGAGTACATCTCAGACGGCTCCAAAACCTTCTGCCCCTAAATCTTCCAAAACTCCAGCTCCTGCTCCTAAAGTCGCTACTGCGAAAGTTGCAGCGGCTCAAGCAGCAGCTGCATCATCAAAACCTACACCTAAACCACAGGCTAAAGGAAGCCAGAAAGCTGGAAGTGGTAAACAACCAGCTAAAGGTGCGGCTGCTAAGCCTGCAGCAGCTAAAGCAGCTGCTACAAAGAAAGCTCCAGCCAAACCAGCAGCTAAAGTTTGTATTTTCGATATTATTAATTTAGTTCTGATTTTGTGAATAGTTTCATTAACCTTTTACTAAATCGATATGCTATAGGTACATTTTCAAGGAATTTTATAACAACATTGTTATTAGATTTGGTTATCTGAAAATATTGATATAGACAATTAAATTTTAGCTTAAAAAAGTTTATTTAAAAAAAAATTGTACTTAATTTACATTATCTTGTCTGTACTAACTTTATTTATCTGTAATTTACTTTTTAGGGTGCCGCTAAACCAGGTGCAAAACCTGCAACCAAACCTGGTGTGAAACCAGCTCCAAAGAAAGCTCCAGTAAAACAGGTTACTAAGAAAGTTGAAAAACCTAAACGTGGAGTTGCACCCAAAGCGCAAAAGGGAGGTAAAGTTGTTAAAAAGGCTCCTATAAAGAAGGCTTTGAAAGTGAAATTGAAGGTATTATTTTAATTTATATTTTGCAATTTAAATGATTATGTTGTATTTTGATATTTACTTAATGTCCAGAGCAAATAACTTTGAATTTCATGTAAATCCATAAGGAAAAGTTGCACCTTCATTTTAGGGCAAACTCAAATTTTGAAACCTTTATGATATTAGAATTTTTTTATTTTCGTTAATAGAATGTGCTTTACGATGATGATTCACAAATATGAGGGAATCTCTTTGAGTTTATAATATGAAAAAAAATAGTGTATATTCTGATGGTAAAGCAATTATGTTTATGTTACCTTGTCAATTTCTGTTATGCTGAAATTTAAAGTAACTAAGTTAATTAACTATTTAACAAGATTTTTCTTTAGAGTATTATGGAATTGTTAAAAATTAACTCCTTTTTAATAAAAAATTAGACGTATCAATTATATTTAAAATTTCCTACAATTACTTTGTATTTATATAATTATTGCTTCATTAAAATATAGAAACGTCTGATTTTTATTTCAAAGTAGTTAATTTTTGACCAATTTCCGAAAACTCAAAAGAGAAATATGCAAATTATTCTGGTTGATAAAAAAAAATTCTGAACTATTTAAACTCATTAAATTAACTGAATTTAAATGTGATGAGCATGTCTAATTTTTACACAATGAACATGAGCTGTAGGTGTAATTTTTGCACATGAAGTGAAGAATATCGCATTTAAATAAACAATTTTTCAATGTTATTTGCCTTCCATTTAATATTTTTTTTTTTTATTTAAGGTAATAAAAGGAACATATGGAACACGTACAAGGAAAATTAGGACATCGGTCCACTTCCGCAGGCCGAAGACATTCAAGCCTCCTCGTAATCCAAAATACCCACGGAAATCTGTACCTAGGAGAAATCGGTAATTTTTAGTTTATTTTAAATGATGCATTGAGAGTTAGTTTATTTTGATTTTTAACAACTAGAGGTTGTATTTATGTATGTGCGTGTAAAAAATATCTCAGAAACGAATAATCAAGGAAGACATCAAACATGAAGTTCCGTTTATGTATCAGCAAAAGATTTGACATGAAGGTTTTGCTTCATTTTTTACCTTCAATTTTTCAAGATTTTCTTTTATAATAGCTCCAGTGTGTTTTTGTTCAAGCTTCATACATTAATATGAGCATGAAGTAAATCTCTTTTATTTCAACCTTTTTATCGGAAAATTGATTTAGGTTGTCTGGTTCTGTATATTAGGCCTTACCTCTTGATTTTTCTGTTTTGTTGGGATTCATTGATTCACCTTCTGAGATACAACGTCATCTTTAAGAAATCATCTTAAGGAAAGAACTATGTCCCATTAAGCAAAAAGATAATGCACGGTTTTTTCATCATCTATATTTATATATAATATAAATAAAAGGCAACCAATAAACGGTAGTAAGAAGGCCTAGTTTGAAGGGATTTTGCCAGAAAAAGAAGTTTGAGTATCTTAATATGATGCTCCAGTTTCCGAAGTTAGTTTACTCAAGTTTACCTGACATTTGATTTATTGGGGGATGTATTTCAATCTGCGAAATACATAAATTGATCACCATGATGACAGAATATATTATGAGATATTGTGATTTTTCTCAAAATATACGCTCTGAGTGACAATTGTATCGAAGATTTGCTGACCAATTAAATAAAAAAGAAGTTAAAAAGTAATATTTGGACGAAAGCTTATTTCTTTTTTGTTTACTTACAGATAATTGAGGTAACGTTTATTATTTGTCTTCGGAGAATAATGGACCATCCATTTCCTCAGGGATCTTGCAGCTCTTCAGTATCTCACTCTACAAATCATTATAACCCCAGAAAACTCTTGATAAATAAGGAGTTGCGTAGATATTTCTAGGTCCATCTAAAGTTCAAGTAACATGCATCCCTGTTAGGCAAGCCCATCTATAAAGCTGTATGAATCTGCATTTGTTTATATAAGTCTAGTCATAGTAGTCTACCTCTTTTATTTGATACACTTTTCCGAAAAAATTGTGTTTCAAGGTTAAGTAGAGCTGCAAGTTAAGTTTTCCTTTAAAGTGTGATTTCTGTATAATATATGCTTCTGCTATATATAATATTCAGAAACTTTAAATAAATACATCATGGAAATTACCAGATTAACGATAATGGTTTACCGGAATGTTTTTTTTTTTAATCAATTTTAGGGAATTTATCAAAATTAGCTTCATTGATTTTCTTTAATAAACTTGGAATTCTACTGCACATTTATGAAACCATTACTTGAAAGATTGTCTTTGGCACTTTTAGGCTATTCAGACTGGAATGTCGTCTGTGACAAGACATTCTCTCAAGATGTGACCATGTACTGTAGTCTAGAGGATTGAGGTCTGAGCTTCCTGCACAAATAACTCAGGATCAGTCTTTCTTTAAACGATTTAAACAAAACACGCCATAAATACTGTTACAGTTAAAAATAGGAGATAAAACTCAGTAGTCTGAAATGAAACAAAACTTTTATTTGGGAACAAACAATAACAAGTTTCACAATCAACGGTGCCTTGTGTGCAGGTGCTGAAATGTGGCAGAAACACTCAGTAGGCGTTGATTCAAGGGGTTTTACCAGTTCTAATATATCCTCTTGTTAATGCTTTACGCAAGTTTTAACACCTTTTTTTCACAAAAATAGATTTCTGTTGTTTCTTGATAGCTCACCGCCCACCAAAACCATAACGGAGCTCGGTTGATGCCCTCTTTCAACTTTTGTGCTTCACTAGAGCTGTGTGATTTACACCTATCATTTTAGCGATTAAATTTTTCCTCGTTTGTTGGCAATTTTTTCTTCAGTGAACAAAATTTGTCTGTGAACGCTGCAACAGAACTTTAGATCTGTCCGGTTTGTTTTGCTTTAGAACATGTGTATCTGTCCTGTGAAGCTCCGTTAAGCTCCCATCTCTAGGTTGCTTTTAATCATTTTCGACATGGGTCTTTCTGAAATGCCCATCTCGTCGCATTTTTTTTGTTTGTTTGCTTCGAGAGTTTCTTTTTATCCGGGTGGCTACAACTGATTGATTTTTTTATGAGGAAGATCTGAACGGGAATGGTCGCTGAAAGAGAAGTCTCGCTATACCTGTTAATGGTACGATAATAAATGCAGCTAATGCCCAGAGGATAAAATGTTAAAAAAAAAACTGAGATTCTGATTTACCAGCAATACAGTTTTCTTCGTCTCCCCAGTGCATGTTAATATATTTCGTGTGATTCATACTGACTTATTTAAAACATTACTAACAAGGAACAAAGTGCTAGATAACGATATAAACAATATAATATTTGTAATCCTTGATTGAATTTTTGAATTAGTCATATGGGAGGACTAAATATGGTAAAAATTCTTAGTTTGAAGCAAATTTGTAATTATATGTTTAAAAGGTAGTTGTGTGAATGTATTTTAATTCTTATTTGTTAGTTTATTAGAGACTACCTAGCTTATGTTTAATGGAAGATATTTTTTAATCTGTCCGATAGCAAATGTAATAAATTGATCACTATGATGACAGAGCATATCATGAGTCACTGCGTGATTTTTTCTCAAATATACGCTCTGAGTGATTAGTTACATTTCTTACCTCATAATATGAATTCATATTAAATTTGACAAAGAAATATGTTTAGCAATAACACGGGCAGCCTAAAAATACTATTCCATATAAATATCACCAAGACATCCGACCCCGACGGTTTTGTCACCATCACTTGAAGGTGTCTCAGATAGTCCTATCACATTAATTTAAAAGTTTTTTTTTTTTAGAGAAAATTGATTTTCGTGGGATTCAGGGAGAGCTACGATCTTAAATCCGATTTTATACTTACAGTTATATCTACTGTTCTCAATACCCAATAGGGATAAAAATGAATTAGCCAATTCTTCAGTGATCCTTGACGCCCCTGCAATATCCCAGCATAACGACACGATCAACACTAAAACATCAACAGTTTCACAGTATAAATAGGCCTGCAGAGGTCAATGTAATTATTATACACTTTGCAGACTAACAATATTCTACGTGTCATCAGACAGATTTTTTTTAGATTACAGTTGGATTTTGTCCTCTCCACAGCTAACATATAAATATCTGTTTCATCATAAGGAAAATAATCATTAAATGTGTTGCTAAAAATTCTGATTCAAACGATTTTTTTTGATAACTGGTATTTTATCCGTCGTAGCAAGCATATTATATTCATTTGGTTCCTGACCGGTTTCGGATTTTCATCCATCGTCACAGCATATTCGCCAAGTTCGTGTAGAGAGTTCACTTCAACGTATTGTTTTTGTTACACCCACACTTGTTGGTTTGTTGGTTGTATATATGTGGGGAGATTATAAGATTATGTTACTATTTGCGGGTGTTTAGTGATAAGATGGAATTGGTATAAATTATGATTAGACATTAGAAAATAGTTTATTATAGACAGCATGTTTTGAAGAAT
This sequence comes from Triatoma infestans, assembly GCA_011037195.1. Lineage (NCBI taxonomy): Eukaryota > Metazoa > Arthropoda > Insecta > Hemiptera > Reduviidae > Triatoma > Triatoma infestans. The sequence goes on from JAAEAF010007251.1 coordinate 23,018, forward strand.
ACTTTATAACTAAATTTTAATAGTGTGGTTAAGTATGTTCAGTGTTTGATCAAGTCATTTTTATTACGGGGTGGGGGATACGTTATTTCAGGAGAATACTGTGTTAATAAGAATAGATAAAGTTTGAAGAAAGGCAATGCATAGTTTATGGTCAGTCAGAAGCTTGTACAAGTAATAAATAAATGTGAAATAAGCGGGATTTAATTACAAGAAAATATTAAGTAAATTGATATGTAAGAAGATTGGCAGCAAACGGCAAACTGGAGATGATATTAAAACAAACAATAGAGGAAATCAAATGTATTGTTTTTTGTTTTTTTTATCATGCTTATTTTTAAATGATATTGATTTATATTTAAATTACATTAAGAATATGTTGAGAGAGATGTGGTGGCAATGTTAAGGTATTTTTTTAATAGGGCTCGGTAGGAGATTTCAAAAATATATCATGCAAATAATCTGTATTTTAATTTAGTTCCACAGATTAGAATTTAGTAAGAGGTGCATTTTAGAAGGATGCCATTTTTTTTGTGAACATATATTTTTTATATATACATGTGTGGGCGTGGTATATATATATATATATATATATATACATATACGCGCATAGGCATGTCTTTTATACTAATTGGTGGTAAGTTTGTAATATAGTTAGGTGTGAGGAATGACCTTAAAGACTGTGTCTGGTCTGAGTTATAGCTTATTTGGTCATTCATTATGTTTTTGTGGATAGTCTTGCGTTTGTATATTTCTATTTTTTCTAGATGTCCATTCGTCTTCCTTTTGTGCCTTGGTGTAATAGGACCATTTCTTTTTCTATACTTTGTGGTTCGTGGTTGTTCTTTATAAGGTGGTTAGCATAAGTGGAGTCGGTTTTGTTGTATTTGTATAAGCGTAGGTGTTCTTTAAACCTGTCTTTGAGCGTCTTCTGGTCTGACCTACATACGTGCAATTGCATTCGGGGCAAGAGAGTTTGTATATACCAGGCTGTGGTTGTTTCTGTATATGTGCATATTTTGTTTTTAAGTTTATTGTCTGTTCTGAATGCTGTGCTCAAGCTTAGTTTTTTGAAAAAGTTTGTCAATTTGTAAACCTTGTTCCCTGTGTATGTGAAGTGGCGAATATGTTGGTTGTTGTGTGCTTTTCGTCGTGGTTGCGGTTTAATCTGTTGTTTCTTAATAATTTGTTGATAAAGGTAGCAGGGTATCCGTTTTTTGTGGCTATGGTGTATATGGTGTTGAGTTCTTGTTTGTAGTGGTCGCTGTGAGTGGTTAGTTTCTAGCCTGTTAGTAAGGTGACTGAGGGCTGCTAGTTTGTGCTGAGTGGGATGATGGGAACCGGAAGGTATTATGGTGTCAGTAGAAGTGGGTTTTCTGTAAATCTCGTAGTCTATTTTGTTATTATTTCTAGTAAGTTTTATGTCTATATGTTGAAGTGTACTTTTAAGTATGGGACTTAAATGTCTTTAATTTTCTTTGATACTTGCTCTGCTGACTTACACATGTTTATTGTACCCTGCTGTCTTTATTTCAAACACTTTTTCAAGAAAATTTATTTTAGAGGTTTGAGTGGGGGGAGATACTGCGGATTTAGGCTTCCTTATAAATTGTCACTTTAATATAATATAAAACTTCCCTACGATATAATATTGAAGGTAAATTATGCCAGTTCTAATTTTGAAGAAATTACTATAAAAACTGTAAGAATTGCATCAAGATAAAGTCGTCTTCGAGTTTTTCACACTAGATTTTTTTTTTTCTTAATTTTTTATTGTTTAATTAGTAAGTTCATTATACTTCAAACTTCATTATAACCATCAGAATAATGATTATTTCGATTTATCTTTGCCCCCCCCCCCCGTCAGAACTATACTTAGTTCAGTTCCTTAAAGGCATATCCTATCTGAAAACACGTGAGATGTCACTTGCTAACTGTTTCTTACACTTCGATAGGCGATTACTGTAATATATTCTAGGTTAGGGAGCCACAGAAAAATCATAATTATCAATATCTACATTTATTTTGGTCCTAATTACAGACTCCTAATTGAAAATTAGGAAAACATAGTTTTATAAGATTCATTACTGTTCCAAATATTCATAATACGTACATAATTTTGTTTATATTTTTTTATCCAAATTGAAACTTCGGATTTCATAATTTCAGATTTATCATTGCATTATAAAACAAACATGCACAGACGAGCCTTGTCAATTTTGTGAATTCTATTCTAAATTTATTGTTTTAAATTTGATTATTTTATTTTTTTTAATTTTTAGCATGGATGCTTACAATATCATTAAATATCCATTGACAACAGAAGCAGCCATGAAGAAAATTGAAGACAATAATACTTTAGTATTCATTGTTCACTTGAAAGCTAACAAACATCATATTCGTACAGCTGTTAAAAAGTTATATGATATTGACGTCGCAAAAGTAAATACCCTGGTCAGGTAAGCAATTTTGGATAAGTAAGCAGTTGATTTTGCATGTTTTTTACAATCGATACGTGTTAGTAGTTTGATTATTGCGAATCTTCTTGTATTATGAGATTGTAAAGTTTTTTTTTTTCTAAAAATTTGCGGCTTTAATGATTATGTATCTTTAGAAGTAATATGTACAGGGTGTACACGGAGCAGAGGTCGAAACTTTTGGAGGTGATTGAGCAGCCTAAATGCAACAAAAAAATTCTATTCACTCTGGCCCAATTCTCAATAGTGTCGCAAGATATTTGCATTTTTAACTTTTCCGTCGATGTTCGCGTTTTTCACTATAAAAACTGTCGTAACTTTTCTATCCTTTATCCTACAACAAATCTGTTTATTCCAAACGAAAGAGCCTCAAAACGTTTTTTGTAAACCATGAAATTTTTACTAAAATGTCTACAAAATTCGTTCTCGATGATTTTTGTTAAAATTTTCAACTGTATTTTTTCAATGATTAATGAATCAAGGATATCACCCAATTACATAAAAAGTTGCGCATTTATTGAGCTTCAAGACCGGATGGATTTTTTTTTTTTTTTAATATTATCCTTCCCCGAACAGAGGGGTGTATATGCAGAAAACTGGGAAGTTGCGTAACCGACTTTTCACTGATATCAAATTATTAATTTAATCGTATGTCAATTTTTGAAGAAGGAACAAAAAGAAAATAACCATTTTAGTTTTGAATTATTATTAAAATACTTTGATGAAAAACCTCATTATATCATTAATATAAGTTGCACAAACAATTGTAGTCAAGAAACTAAAAATTTGCCATTATTCCTTCCTTGTTTGAATAATGCAAATTCTTGTAGATGTTAGTCATGTTTTGGCATCTAAATAAATCAGGAAGACAAGGAATCAAGGACACAATTTTGCGAGTGGTTTTAGGCAAATACAAGAAATGACCAGTCATTTCCGAATTCTGTGCTATGGACGGATGAGGCAATATTTACACGGCCAGGTATTTTTAATTATCACAATAATCACATTTGTTCACCGGAGAATCCACATGCAATTGGAGTATCCTAGTGTCAACACTAGTTCAGTGTTAATGCTTGGTTGGGTATTTTGGGAGTATCTTTTACATCCCATATTTTGTCACAGCGTCTTAATTCACACAACTACTTTCTATTTCTTGAAAATGATTTACCAACATCCCTTGAAGATATTCCTTTTCGAGCTACGACAGAAGTATAGTGGCAGATGGACGGATGTCCTGCCCACGGTGGAAGAGCAATAATAACCTGGCTGGATGACAATTATCCGCAAAGGTGGATAGGGCGAAATGGACCTGTACGTTGGCCGCCGAGGAGTCTCGACTTAACGCCACTTGATTTTCATTTGTTTGGGACCTTAAAAAGAAATGTTTATTCTACTTCCATCGAGAGCAAGGAAATATAATTGGAAGAATCATAGTTGTGTGCGATGAATTGAGGCAGAATGCTCAAGAAATAAGAAGTGCAACCTCGTCAGTCGAAAACGGAACAGGTTGTGTATTAGAGAAGAAGGGGGGCAATTCGAACAATTTTTGTAGGGATTTTAGATAGGCCCTGCCTATTGTATTCTATTGTTACTGTATTTTTTACTTCCGTTTTATTAAATAATAATTGATCAAAACTAAAATGGTTATTTTCTTTTTGTTCCTTCTCCAAAAATTGACATACGATGAAATTAATAATTTGATATCAGAGAAAAGTAGGTTACGCAACATCCCAGTTTTTGGCATTTACACCTCTCTGTTCGGGCTAAGGTAATATAAAAAAAAAAATTCCATATGGTCTTGAAGTCAATAATGCGCAACTTTTTCTGTAATTGGGTGACTCCTTGATTCATTAATCATTGAAAAAATACAGTTGAAAATTTTAACAATCATCGAGATCGAATTTTGTACGCATTTTAGTAAAAAATTCATAGCTTATAAGAAAGGTTTTGAGGCCCTGGGTTAAACAAATTTATACGAAATTTAATGCTCTTTCGTTTGGAATAAACAGATTTATTGTAGGATAAAGGATAGAAAAGTTACGACCGTTTTTACAGTGAAGAACGCGAATATCGACGGGCAAGTTAAAAATTCAAATATCTTGGACACTATTGAGAATCGGACCAGAGTGAATGAAATATTTTTTGTTGCATTTGAGCTGCTGCATCACCTCCCAAAGTTTCGACCGCTGCTCCTTGTACACCCTGATATAAATGATTTATGTGACTATCTTCTATCTTTGAGTTTAAGCAAGTTGCTAGAGTTTTGAGTTTTGGTAGGTGTGTTAACTTTTCTTTATCAGCTCTAAGTTACAATTTTTTATTTTAACTCATCCCTATATTGTTATAATATGAGTTTATATCGTCAACTTTTTAGCATTGTCGTCCAATACTTGTATTAGAGGTAATGTTTACACTTAAGTAAATAATATTCGTTTTAAAATTTTATATCAGATTTATGATTCTTATTTAAACTAGGCGCACATGACCAGCTTCCTTTATTGTTGATTTTGGGAAGTACTCATTAATAAATTATGTTAATATTATGTTAAAATTAATATAAATAAGGGACTATATTAAGAGGTTAAACCATTTACCAACAAAATGTAACTGTTTTAACAAAATAGTACACTGCTTTTTAACAACTGTACAGATATTCTGAGGAGTTAGCGCGGTAACTGATCTCACTTATTCAAAATAAAAATAAAATATTGACAAGCTAAAATCAGTATATAAAATGGGAAATATGCGTAGAGAATTGTTCCATAATAAATAATACTTCAAAATAAAAATTTTTATTTAATTCTTAATATTATGGGAATTCCCATTTGCAAATAACTCCAAATAAAAAGCTCGTTTCCAAAATTTTTTTGAGATTTTTGTCTGAAGACAGTTTGCAAAAAAAGCATACAATGGACGAGGATGTACTAAGTTCACAAGAAATTCAGAATCAACCTTCTTCAGATTATTAAAATTACTATTTGAGCAATTATGCTGAAACTGTGAAAGCATGTGCTGAATAGTTCATAAAATGTAAAATAAAGTTTCCTCACTTTTTAAATCATAAACATCAAAACAATGCGAATCAATGAAATAGTTGCTTTTTCACGCTGTCGCTAATAGAATCGATCATATAAATGGAATATCATCATGTTGATCGGTTGTTTGTTTTGTCCTCTTTAAAACAATGGAATGCCGAAGCCGAGATTCATTTATACGCGCCTTTTATATAACGCTTAGGTTCAATTTGCTGTTCCTTATTTAAGAGGTCTTATTTTTTTGCAGACATGCAGGTTAGCCTAAACTTATTGTTAAAATAAATTTATATAAAACTTATTGTCTTTTTTGTTTTAATAATGTGTATATTATTGTGTTGCAGACCTGACGGAAAAAAGAAAGCGTATGTGAGGTTAGCCAGGGACTACGATGCATTAGATGTTGCCAATAAGATTGGGATCATATAAATATTTTATTATTTGTACCTATTTTTATGTTCTCAATATAAAAATAACATAATTTTTATTTTTTTAATATTTATATTTATATTCCTTTATATTTTTTTCTGTGTCGTTGAGGTCCTTCATTTAAATAGCGAATTCTTTTCTGCTTATTTCGGCGCTTTGAATGTCTTCTTCTAAAATAGTTTTTATACTGAGAATCTAATTCAAAATTTGATTTGTCCTCTTCATTAAAAGCATCATCATTTAAACTATTTATGGTTGTTTCTTTTGGATACCTAGTATTGTCTAGCTCACCTACATTTGCGGTTGCATTAATTAAAGAGTTCACAGGCTCAGTACTTGATACCAAAACTTGTGCACTTACTACTAGAGGGTTAGCAGTGGTTTCAGTTAAATCTTTGGTTTCAGAATTTTTTATATTTTCATGGGTTTGTAACTGTAATTTCCATTTTGATGTACCTTTTCTTTCTTTGCTTTCCATTTCTGTAGCGCTTGCATATTCTTCTTGTTGATCAAAATTCATTTCTGTTGTTGATTCTGCAGTACTTACTTCATCACTATTATTGGCTGTAGTTTTAGTGAAAGAAAACATTTTTGAGTTTAATGAGATATCTTTACCAAATGTTGGCATAACATATGGTTTCATAGAACTAACAAAAGGGCTAACAGATTTAATGGTAGATTTTATCTTACTTTTACTGTTTTTTCGCCCAGCTGAAATTGGTTTCACCTCTTCTTTTTTATATTTCAGTTTTTCTTTCAGTTTCATTTCTTTGATGTTATAATCATTTTTGGGATTTTCATAATTTTCTGCATTATCTTCGTTTTTGTTATAGTTATTATCATCCCCATATTCCTCTTCTTCATAATCCATTTCTTCCCCTTTTTCAGCATCATCGATTGTAGACATGATTGAAACTGATGAAGATTCAGGTTCAATTGTTGCACTATTATCTGCAATATTGGAAATCATATCAGAATTTATGGTTGTTGCGTGAATTTTTTGTCTTAAAGGTTCTGATTCTTTAAACAACTCATTATCAGTGCAATTTAATTCCCCAGATGTGGCCATTTTATCTAATAAGTTTTTCATTTCTAATAATTTTTCTGGATATTTCTTTTTTAAAATATTAATAAACACTTGTACTAATGCGTCTGGATTATCTGCTAGATCCATTTCCTTAATTTTGTTCTCAAATTCTTGGTCCTTCACGTGATTTTCCTTGTAAAATTAAAAAATTAACAATATTAATAATTTAGTAATTTAAAGTAATAACTATTCAAATAAAATTATTTTTTTTTTTTTTTTTTTTTTTTTTTAAGAGAATATTTCGAAATGTATATTTCACATACCTGAAATCCGATAAGAATGCTACCGTCAGCTTTTGATATTTTATATATATATAATATTCTCTTAAATAATATTTTTTTAATGGGAAAATTGATACTCCCGGGGTTCTGGATAAGATTTGATTTTTCGCATATCTCTTTCGTTTTATACAGTATGTCAACGTAGTGCTAAAGTTCTGAGTTTGAATAATATAAGTTAAATTCATTTTTTTTCATTATATTTTTTTTTTCGCCCGAACGTGATTTAAACGATTTTCATTAACATGTATATACTTATTAAACCTATTTAATTTATCACTTTTATTTTAAACATCTTTTCGTGAATAATAATCTTTAGACTTGCCTAATTAGCGCGGTAGTATAAAGGGCAATTAAACATTTACCTATTTTGAAGATTTTTCAGTTAGAATTAAGGAATTTGCACTAAAAGAAAGTCACACCAGGGTTTTGTTTTACAAATTCCTATAATCATATTCGTCGCGTTGTAAAGGGCTAACTGATCTCTAACCAGTAAAGAGAAAGTAAAAATTCGTACAGTGTTTCTTCCAAGCTCATTGGGAGTATTTATATTTTGTGGAGCAACAAGTTTGTTTTCGTATGAATTGAATTTATAATATGATCCGTAGCAAAATTTAATTAATTGTAACTCCACGTCTCCCCCAAAAACCCACTTGAATGACTTCACCAAGAGAAATGTTTCAAATAAAAGTTCTGTAGCTCTTTCTGTATGTCGTTCACATAGATAGTTTGAAGAAAATCTTATAACCGTCTTAGAGAAAATTGCAGAAAACTGAAAAATACTTTTCATTAAAAACACACTTCCGGTTATCCGATTTTCTTTAAACGCGGAATTTCAGCCACATATTTAATTCTATTTAATATTACCTAGATGTTAGAATTGTGTAATAAACTGAAATAGTACTTTAAAGAAAAACCTAACCATCCATCCCTCAAAAGTGCTTTTGAATGAATTTTTCCAGAGAAATGTTTCAAATATAAGTCGTAGTTTATTGTATATGTAATTGATGTACAAAGTTTACAGAAAATCGTTGGAGCCATGATCGAGAAAATTGCCAAAAAGTGAAGAAAAAAAAACATTCAGTACTGTGGTATTTTCGTTTGAGGAATTTTGACAGATAACTTACTGTCGGATCACCATGGGGTGATAATCTAAATGGAATATCAAGTTTAAACATTAGCGTTTTTTTGTTTTGTAACTTTCATTCATACATATAGACCATTTTCTAAAAACCACTTTTTTGGACTCAGGGGACCTCAAAACGTGGTATTTCCGGTGAAAACTCGATATCGAAAATTTGATACGATTACAATACTTCCTCTTTTAGTAAAATTAAGAGAAAGTAAAAAAAAAAAAGAAATGAAATCAAATATCTTACATCTTTAATTTCAGCATTACGTTTAGCGTTTGTTCTTATATTAAAATTAAGTATCCTATGTGAATTATAATCTTCTATAGGTCTATCCACAGCTTTTATAAAATCTAAAAATGGATACTTGATAAACTTTCCTCTAATTGGTGTATCTTTTTTGTATTGATTTTGTCTGAAAATATCTGAATATTTAAAGTTATTTGCTTCTTTATAGTTTTGTGTTGAGAATGAATCCCAAAAATATTCTGGCTCTTCGACATCACTAGTCTGGCTTATATAATATCTCTGCAGATCATTGTCCATTTTTAAATCGTTTTCTGAATTTTGAATTCCTAATAATGACGCATTACTTATAAAAATACATCTGGAAAAGATATCAATCAAACAGAAGTGTGTTTTACTTTATATAAGATAAACAAGAAGTCATTCTATATTATATGAAGGATTCTGGAGAAATTCTTAAAAAAGTAATGACGAAGACGTATATTGATATAGCAGTTTTGTGGTGTACTTGCAAAAAAAAATCCCCAAAAAAAGAGGATATTATATGATTTTACTGTTTTACAATTTCGAATGGTATTTATTTATAGACGTTTCGCAGTTATATCTAGCACATTTGTAATTAAAGACATCGCTATTTAATTTAAAAAATAAAAAAAACATTAGGTTTTTCAAGGTTGCAAAACAAGCTATGCAATAACCCGCATGCCATATTCAACCGATTAGGTAATAATAAATAAAATAGGAACGTACAGTAAATATTTCGAGTTTGAAGATCGCAACAACCTGAAACTAAGGGAACGGTACTAATAAAATCCGTTGGGGGATCTATTGCAATTTAGCGAAGATAGGAGCATAAATTAATTATTGTTTAATTTTTATAGAAAATATACTTTATTATCAATTGATTTTATCGGGCTCTTATCATATGCAAAAAAATTCCATTTGTTGCATGAATATTTTTAAGAATGATTCGACGTCTCTTTTTTTTTTATAAAAGCAAATTAGAAAAAATGGATTAAATAAACTTGAAAATTGTCAATTGAAATTCAGTTAATGAAACTACAGTTTCGGTAAGTTATGAAAGAATAATTTTTTTTTTTTTTTTTTTTAAATATATAATACTCACAATAAAACATGACAAGTTATACAATGCAGATAAAAATTTTGCATCACTTAATTTGCAGACATTACTATTCATAACTCAGAGCTTGTTATGTATAAAATGCTTAAACATGAAAAAAAAAAAGTAATAACTATGTATAAAATTATCTATTTACGAATTATGTAAACATATCCGAATTAATATTGCAAACCTACATCTCCTTAATTACTAAGGAAACTAGTTTAAGTATTAAATTTAATAAAAAAGATTTAGTTTCATTAATGTTTACAACTTTTATCTGATTTATTTTTTTATTACAAGCATCACATGTTTTTTTTTTTTTCTTTTTACTTTTTCTTTTACTGCTGAATGAAGAAGTAAGTGTCAAATTTTTGAAATTGCGTTTTACGCCAGCAATGTAGTTTTGAATTTCACTGAATTATTAACATTTTATTTTAGCGATTAATTGTGAACTTAAATAACTAAAACATGAAAAACCGCAGAAATATCTACCTTGATATTCCACTCAGCAGGGATCAACATGCAATCCAATAGGGAGTTTTTGATCATAATCCATCAATCCGCAGTGCGACTTTACTAACATATATACGAACCTACTACTGCAATTTGGAATCATTGGAGCAGTGACGTTGAGTTTACCTCTAACATGCCTTTTCAACATAATTTCAGTTTTCTACCTTGTAATGATAACTATTAAACTGTCATAAAAATGCTGTTTGAAGAAAATACGGCTTAAGAAAAGCGTTATTGCTGAATGCTTTTTCAGTTTTTCGCGATTTTCTCAATAATGGATCCAACGAATTTCTTTTAAAATGTTGTCAACTAAATTCTTATCAATAGGACTATCATTTTTGCTTGAACCATATTTCTGGTAAAATTTATTTTGATTTTAGTGAGAAGATCTTTTTTTTTTGCAAAGCCATTTCATTTGAATTGTTCCACAATCAGGAGAGAGTTAAGGGTAACTAATCATTTAGTAAAAATTCTGACTTTCAAGAAATTTTGTTAATTAAAACTATGATAATTACAGGGAGGTTTTGCAAGTTTTTTATTTTTACATAACAAAGGTATTCTAAAAAAAAACAATATGCAGCTTCAATGAAGTAAGCCATGCAGTATAGATAACAGTAAGCCATATTAAGGAATTCAGTTTCTATTTCAGTACTTTCGAACATTAATTCTATGATTAGTTAAAACTGTTAGGATTAATTTTGCTGTTAAAAATGAAACGGTTATTGCAGATTTCATTGTACAGAGAGGAGACGTCAAAAATAAATAGTTGCTGTAAGCGTCTGTTCATTTCATTTGAAGATAATTTTGTAACTGCACAATACCATCACTTACTGGGAATGAAACTGGAAAAGTAATTGGTAATATTATAGGATCTGTCTTATTATCTGATAGTAATTTAGATATTTGCTTAATTTTAATACGCAGGGAAACATTTTTTCTAATATTATTTTAACTTTGTTTGCATTAGATAATTTTGCTGTCATTTAAAGTACGTTGTAAATAATTTATGCAGCAATATCCACAAGTATCTTGCAAATTATTTGTTTGCTAATATTGGCAAGTAGAAAAAGAATTTGATAACATAAAAGAGTAAAGTAATGTATCGAATCCTCGTAAAACTAAGATTACACGATTACTAGGTTTTGTCCAATTTGTCAAACTCAAGCATCGGTTTAGTGTTTTCTTTTTTGGCCTGTTTTCCGATTTTCTGGAAGCAGTTACTATATTTTTTGAGAACTACAATAGTTTGGGAAAGTGTGGCCTTAGTTACTCTTCCGAATATAATACCAGTAAACTGTACTGATTCTCCACCGAAAAATAGTGGCAATCGAGTATGTCTTAAGAATCAAAATATCAAGAAAATTCGAATTAGAGGAGTGAGTACAAGAAAGTCATTCATTTTCAACCCAAGTTTTTTCTAACCAAACTACATTTAATTAATAATTCTCTCAAGAAATATCTATGCAATTGAAAGCTGCTAAATTAGCTTGTATAGCTTTCAGAATTGTTACTTAGTAATGCATTATCAATCCTTTCATACCTGAGAATCCAAAGCATGAATTTAGAAAAACTGTCTGCAACATGAAGTTCACTTTTGAATATGTGAATGGGTTCGCAATGCTAGATGACATCTGATATTTTAGCCGTCGTAGCATGCATATGGGACATTAAAACTTTGTCCAATGCTCTCAATAATGCCTTTGCAATAATATTTTCAGAAACTTTAGCGGAGCTTACTTAAATAATTAACTACCTAGAATTAAATATTGATAAGCTAGGAAAAGCATTAATATTTTTTTTGTAGTTTATTAAAGGCATCTTTATGTCGTTAGAACTTTATTAGCACTATACGAAGCTCACTGTGTGACACGAAAGGTATATATTTTCCTATATTCCCTCGGTTACTGTTATCACTTATAAAACTGTCCAGTAAAATTTACTGCTATCTAATTTTAATAAAACCACAATGATATGGTTTAATAAAAACATTTTTCTAATTGGATTGATGGGAGTGTTTTATTGCTAAAACGATATAATACGAATAGTTGAAGAAGATTCAGTGCTCGGTAAATTGGGTCTTCTAATCTCAGGATATCCTCTAAGTATTACTTTGCAATTTCTCCGATACCATCTATACCAACGTTGCACGTGATGTTGTGATCTCAATACTGACCAGGATACAAAGCCAACGTCAATGGTGATCACAAAGCTCACTAAAGTCATCTGAATTAGCCGGGTCACCAGAGAAGCAACTAACTGTAAACTTAAATATGTTAGTACTTTTTATTTAATAAATATATAAATTATTCTTTTATTTAGTATAAATGAAAAGCTCATACTTGAATATTTTCACGACTTAACTGCAGGCCAAGTTGAATTATCTTCTCATTAAGATCTGGTCCCAAGACGGAGTCAGCCACTTGAAATGCAAGTATCGTTGTTAGTATAATTAATGGACAAAGGGCTGCAAAAAGTAACGAATCACATAGTAACAAGCGTCGTTCTCGTCTAGGCGCTGCTGACCAAAGCCACAAAAATATTGACGATAAAATGTTGTATCTAAAATTTTAAGCAAAATTCTCAATAGTTAAATTCCAATGAATTGCAGAATTTTCCCAATCAAGATGCAGCACAGTTGTCACCTTACTTTGGTTTTCTAAAAACATTAAACACAAATCCACAAAGTTCACAATGATTTGTATCGCTTTCAGCTAACCATCGTTCCAAACACCACTTATGCACCAAAGATAATGAACCTTTACATCTGCATGGCGAAATAAAAACATCTTCTGCTCCTACTTCATGACATATTCTACAGAATTGGTGGGAATCTTTTCTGTAATCCAAAGTTTTTATCAATTATTTAAGAAAATATGGAAGATTTCTTGATTATTGTCCAAAAGTTTTATGCAACTACCTCAAGAGGAGACTAAAACCTGTAGAACTATTATTTTCAGTAAAGTTTTGGGTACCACTTGATAGACATGATGTGTCTGAAAAAATTATTAACTAATTTAATTTATTAAAATATCACAGTTTTGGAATTACATAGTAGATTAATTACTTGCCAGTTTCGTTCTCAATACGAGGTGGATTTTGACCACTAACAAAACTATCTTCAATAGATAGTTGTTTTAATGCTTGTACTTGTTTAATTTTTACCTCTCCTCTCTGAAGAGTAGAATCTGCAATATGTTTTCCATCTCTGCTTTGAATCTTAGAAATATTGTTAACTGCTGCAACTTCTTCATTTATCACGCAAATTTGTTCACCACTAGTGCCTTGATGCTCTACTACATTTTCCACTTTTACTAGTTCTGTTTTATGTGATGGTGGTGAAATTAACGTTTCTGATTTTTCCGCCTCCGAACTAGAGTCAGCAGGCGCTTTCACTTCTTCACTACCCATCCCATCCCTATATATTATATATATATGAGAAATAATTTTAATATTAATATAATACTAAAAGTTTATTTTTAAACAATAATTTTTCTATTACCTTAAAAAATTCCAGTTTTTAACTGAACTTTAAAAATTGCAATGAGTTAAAGAACGGATAATATAGTATAACAAATGATTTTATTGAAAGTATATTTCTGAGATGACTTTCTTCATAAATAACAATATTTGTTAATAAAAGAAATCATGAGAAGTAAATGACTAGGAATAAGAATGATTGAAAGATTTTATAGAAGAAACATACCTTCTAATAATAATAATAATAATAATAATATCTTTATTTCTACTTGAAAAATTACAATTTTATAGCAAAATGAAAATATCACAGACAGACTTGTTCGAAACATAGCTTCTATTTATATAGCAAATTTGAACTACGAGTCTTTAAAATTATGGTTATAGAAGTAGAGTTTTCTGTCATGATATTTGAACTAGCCGCTTCTTTAGAATTCTTACTGTCTCAACGGATATCCCAACCTCACAGCATAGACAACATTTGCACTGATTTCTCCAGCATTCACGCATATGAACACGATTTGCAGGGGTAGTTGATGTGCAACTATATGGGTTAAGGATATCCAAAGGCAAACTCTAACTCATTCCAGACACCACTTTCACTTACTTATTTCTACACGTTAACCGACAACTTACAACTAAACTGCAAATTACTAAAGTACAGAACCACAATGAAACTTATAGATAGCTTTGCAGCCTAATCACATTTATATCTAGAAGCATATTTATGAAAAGAATATAATAATTGTTACATAGTACATGCACACGTCGCTGTTTAACACAACTCGAACAACATTTAAAATGACATCCCCGTTCTTATCAGTATCTAGTCTGCAAAATTAGTTGATGGGAGCAACTAGATTTATCTTGTCCACACAAACAGACAAACTGCAGCTCATTGCCGCACACTCATTCATACAATGTCTTTTAGCTTAGATTTTTTTTTTTTAAGGGAAAATGACTACGACCTGTAAGATCTCTTATGACCCCCAGGCCTTATTCATTGCCTCCGGGTAATGTGTGCTCATTACAGACAACACTGTCCATCATCGCGCAGTGAGCCATAATCATGGCTAGGAACAGAAACTCTAAGGGAAGCATGGCTGCACTGAGGTCTTCCGCGTGGGAGTCTAGGCGCACCACTTCTGAGCTAATACCTCTCCTAAATTATACTTTACAGACGACTATAATCTATGCACGAAAACTGATTATAGACAGTATAGGATGGCTGTATAGCAATTCCCTCTATCTAGTAGTGCTGGCCTGATTATGTACAAATCGTTGACAAAAATGGAAATTTAGTATACTTAAGTAAAAAGTAGCTTATTTTTCACCAAAGTTATATGAAACCCACAGAATCCAATCTATAGTCCTCTAAAGTTTTATGAAAATAATAAAATCCATTCTTGTATAACGTATAAGTGAGTGATTTTATATCCTAAATTTTTTGTTTAAGATTTACATTGTTCTTCAGAAAATTTTGGAAATAATTACAATTTATAGAGAATTTTATCGAATAAAGGGGAAATTATATTATCAACAAAAGAAATTGAGAATCATCCACATCAAATATGCAGTACTTACAAATTTGTAAGGACCTACCTGGTTGGTCACGAAAAAACTTGAATTTTGATTGAAAATTTGGAAAACTAATTCTAATCTAATTAATTTAAAAGTACTATCTCTTTATTCACGTGATAAAAATCATGTGATTTAATATTTAAAAACCAAGTACAAAAAATTTGATTGACTATTTATTTAATTTATTTGCACTTATTTGTGCAATTGTATTGTTGCTATTTGCGCATTTTGCATAACTTTATCGTTATGACAGGATTATTTTTTTTTTATTGACGTTTATATTCAGTGTACTTCAGATGCGCGGCTACAGTCAAAATAACCCACAAACCAGATCTTGTTGGAATTTTTGATGTGTAATTTTGGAAAATTGTAACATTACATAAACAACACTTTTTTGGGCCGATATATTCCTAATAGCCCATACTCGGTCTGCACTTCAACATGTAATGTATATAGAGTTTAAATCAGAGCTTTTATCCGTGATAGCCTATTTCATATTGTGTAATTGATCAGTTTGACGTCTTGATCAGTGTCTTAATAAATAGTGTGATAACACAGACTTGCACAGCAAAATCAGTTTAAACACTGAGACGTGCTCTATACAAGTTTGTGTTACCACCACATTGTTTATCAAGATCGATGAACACCCAAAATCGGTCGATGCCCACAAAATGAAATAGGCTGCTATCAGGGAAAAATTTCTAATGTTTTCTTTGATAAAGGCTACGTCTTTCCAAGAGCAAGTGGACTAGCCACTTCTTCCGCCGTCCTTGCGGATATTCCACCCTAATCACAAGTAAAACATTTAATTTGGCTTATTCAACATTCATAAAATATATAAAAGGCCTGGGCAGGTTTTATATGCGTAAGTAATTGGCTTCGGAAGTAACGCCAACTTCACACAATCATTCATACTACAAGAATAGTTTATAGATAACCATAATTTCGTGGCATTACATCAGTAACATAATAGGTTGTCTATAACCCAGGGGGACCACAATTGATCCCTTCGATTTTTAAGTCGCAGTGAAAAATCATAGGCCAAAATCGCTGATGTTTTCCTGCTCTGCAGACCTAACTACACCAACTACTACAATTCCACACTACCTCAATCCTAATTTGAATTTCCTCTTATATCCTCATAAATTTTATAAGATTACTTTTTTTTTTCTTCCGATAAGGATGTTTACTTAGATCTATATGTCTTTGTAAGTTATTTCTACCTTCTCCGCTGTTATGGAGTTTTCATAAAATGATATTCCGTTTAATATGTCTAGTACTACTAACTTTTGAAGCAATATGGATAATTTCTGTGATGTCTGGAAGTACTCTTGTTGTTTTTTCAATATATCAATATATATTCTTCAGTATTTCTTCAGAGGGTGAATTGGTCTAGCCAGGAATTATAATAGCTATGCGGTTGTCCGTCCAACAACAGAATACCATTTATCCTCACTCCCTTTTAACACTCATAATAGATCAGAGGTAGTTTGTTATGCCCAACTGGGATGGATTCAACATTCCCAAAAGCAAAGTATAGCTCACCACCACACATGCTTCACTCATACTTACAGATTGACACTTAATATGGCTAGCTAGTTAATTGCTAGTATAATTTTAGCATTTGTTAAAACATATTGCAAGAACTCATTGAAATAGCGGTTTAAATTATTTTATAAATTTCAAATATTTAATATAAATGGTATCCCCAAGATGGATATAGACTTTTTTCTCGGAAACTAAGATAGCTAGAAAAAAAACTAAAAAATGAGTTTTTTTTTTTAGAGAAGAAGAAGAGAAAAGAAGTTGATGCCTTTATCCGTCTTCTGACAGCACGAAAAAATTTCACTCGCTGTTTTTGGATTTCTAACGACAAACTAAGAGGACACGTATTTTTAATTTTTTTTCTAGCTATCTTACTTACGAGCAGTTTCCGAGAAAAAGTCGATATAATCTAAGTTAAAAAGCTGAAGTTTATTTCAGGATTTTGCCAAATGGTATATGTTAGAATTCTCCAAAGCATATAGTAAAACTTATCTTTTGTATTTCAGGATGATTCATTAAAGCTCTCAATTTTTATAGTAACAGTTTTATTGAAAAAATGTGTAACGTTGTTAATCTTCTTGACAATTGGAAGAAGGTAGTAATGTAACCATTGTGTTTCTTCTGAACCAAGAGTACCAGTTACTGAAATGATTTTGCATCCTAATGCCAATCCATGTTGCGTAAGCGACATCAACTGTTATTAGCAATGAGATGACACTTAGCATTGCTAACCGGCCTGATGCCAGCACCAATATCTAAAAAGAAATAATGAAATACATAAGTGAAAATATTTAAGTAAAAAGAAACACACTAAATGTTGCAATGCCTCAAGATATATAGTGGATTTTCTAAAGTTTGTTTCCTGTTAAAATTATATGAAATGTGTGTTCCAGTTTGTAAGGAAAATGAGAATCGAAAGATCACCTATCTAAAATATAGCATAAGTTTTTAGAGCATTTTTCAGATAAAATTCTATTTTATAATGACGATTTACTGTTATTAGGAAAACTATTATGTTATACATACAGATTAATAAAATTGAAAATATTTTAAGGATCCACATATCATTCCTGGTTTCTAGGAACCGATCTCATGCTCCATTCAAAAATATATTTATGCGTTGGACGAAACTGTCTCCATATTCACTGTGATAAATATAAATTGATCGATAAATCATTAACAAAAAAAGTTGATTCTATATCATTAAATTATGGAGTCTAACTATCAGAAAAAGTTATTTATATATATTTAAATTGGACGAAAAAAAAATCGCCCGTTTCTTCGAAGAGTGACCACTAGAAACAGCTTCGAAACGAAAGCCCGGTAATTAAAGCCAAAAGAGCCGTCTTGTAATCCACTATTGTTCAATACTGGAAATGTAATAGACTTGCTTGGTAGTAGCCGAAGAATTTTTGTGAGAGAAAGACTTGTGAATGCCATAAATTAGAATTTCTTATTAACAATTTCTAAACATTAATCTTCTTGCTTTACATTGCATTTTCCATTCAATAAAAGCAACTAAATGAACTAGAAACCACCTTTGGTCTTATATTTTATTAAAAAAAATACATATTTATACGATTTAACATTCATGCCAATTTTTTTTTTTATTAATGATTTAATTATTCTTTATAATTTTTGATTTTTATATATTATTTTCTCTTTTTATTTTTTATTTTATTTTAATAATATATTCATTTATTTTTAAATTTGTCCTTAGGGTTGATTTCAACAAAGTAATTTGCAGAAATCTCAACCATGATGTCATATTTAAGTAATACCAAGGGATCCGAAATGAAAAGTTCATTTTACTTTTTGTAATTTCATCGGAAACGAGAACTTTTATTTTAGAAGGTTTCGTAAGTGTAACTTTAAATTTTTCCTCTAAACTGACAGATATACGCAAATCAATATTTGGCAACATTTCAAGTTTGAAATTAAATTGTTAATTTGAACCATGAGAATTGTATTAAGAAAAAGTGGCGTGAGAATCTTAAACTAGATTTTTGTCTTTCTTGAACATTTAATATTGAATTGATACATTACAGGTTTTATGCACTGTCGATCGAAAGGCTCTTTGAATTTGTGTAGATGACTCGATTAAAGAGATTGAATCAATATTCAGAAACCACTATAATGACACGTCCTCTATTAATGACGATATTTTAATAGCCTCAGTGGACAAACAAGAGCTTGCGCAACATCTCCAAAAGCTATCTTCTATGCCGTCTCGATACCTAAGAAATTACTAATCACCCGAACAAATGTGTATTCAGGATAACCGAAACAGATTTTTTCGGATACAAAGTGAGTTTGAAGAGAATTAAGCCATGAGATAGAAGAAGTGTCGCGTACCCAATACCTACCATTATCTACCATTACAACGATTTTTAGGGATACTTAATTTCTAGCGAACTCAACGGGGCTACAACACCTACTTAACCAGCAACATTTTTGGAATATCCAGCTAGCGATGGGGAGAATTTCTTGGCAACAGTAGTTTTTTTTTAATTATTTTTCAAAAGCCCGCACAAGGCAACTATACAGATTACGATAGAGAGCTTTTAGCAATCTCTTTATATTCACAGATCACAAGGCTTTGCCTTTCTCAAGAGATTTTCTTCCATACATCCTATGACAAGCAGTTGGCTTAACAACATTAGCTAATTTACTACTAATTAGCCAATTCACTAGATATTCAGCATATCGAGGGAAATGAAAACCCAGTTGCTATTGCTCTATCTCGCGTGGACGAGATTAATTTAGAAGAGAGCTATGAAAAGTTACATGTACAAAACCAAGAAGTTTAAAAAATTCTAAGTGCCAGATACGCAGCGATCTATTTGGAAATTTCACAATATCAGTCACCTAGGAGTGCGCAAGCCGACATTTGATGGCGAAAAAGTTTTTCTGGCCGTCTTTACATGTGGTTGTATGACAAGATGTTGTCGGTGGTTAGCGGTAAAAGGTGGCTCATCATACCGTAGCGCCTTGTTGGTAGTTTTCCTAATTGTGGTAGAATTGAACATGTGCTGTTTGGATATCATCGGTCCATTGCCATAATCATGAGGTAACAGATATTCCTTAACTTTAGTCGTTTCACGCGCTGGCCCAAGGCTGTACGTATTTCTGACATCATTGCAGAGACAGTGATCGAACGCTTTCTACAGCCATGTGTATCACCCCCTTAGGATAACGGCAGATTAAGGGTCTCAATTTGAACTGGCCTTGTTTCGAAGACCTACAAATTTTCTAGGGGTGCAGTAAGAATAAAAAAAATTCTAACGTTACGTCATATGATTGTGTGATTATAATATATGATGCGTAGAATACTTTTTACATATCCCCTATCACTACCTCCAACTCAATGTTCATACCTTCTTATTATGAGAAAACATTCGTTCGGTTTTTATCTAAGAAAAACGTTCGCTTTTTCCAAAATAGGTGGCATCTAAAAAACGTATTCTACGTTAAAACTTATCTTCAGGCAAATGGCTGTATCGCCGTAGGCTATGGCAATGTTCATTCAAAGCAGCTATAACAGTTCAACTAATAATAGATTGATAAATTACCATCTGTCCTTCTTGGCATTACTACAAGAGATATATATAATCATTCACGTAATATTTCTTTAAGATGTACAACTAGGTAAGCTGAAGTTAAAATTAATTAGAAACATTTCCTTTAATATACCTGAATAAAACTCACATTGTTGTCTTCATTAGGTGGTATACTTTCTATCGCATCAGCTAAAACTAGACCAACATATGTGCCTGTAGTAACAAGTGGTGCAAATAGGGACATTCCTAGTAGATCTAACGCTACATCTCTTCGATCTCTTTGTGTATCATCGGAAGTTAGCCATATGTAGAATGCTTTAAATATGTTGTATCTGTGAATTTTTTTTTACATTTATATTAAACCTTTGAAAATTATTTATATTATTATTTAATGCAATATAATTAAAAATAATATATAATGATAAATTGTAAATATTTACTTTGGCACACGGATGGTATTGTAACAAAAGCCACAAATTTCACATTTGTTTATATCACGTTCGGCTAACCATCTTTCGATACATGCTTTATGTACCGAAGAGATAGTACCTTTGCATTTGCATGGTGATATAAACGATTCTTTTTTCTCTACTTCATGGCATATCCTACAAAATGATTCAATATCTTTCTGATGATCACTTACTCCTGCTAAATGATCGCTGGATAAATAGCCGCTGAAAACATTAGAACAAATTTTATACTATAAAATTTAACACTAGTATTAATATTATGGATGGGAATTTCCATAAAAATCATCACATACATAGAAACTTATATTGTAACTATAAATTTAAACTTACCTAACAGGAGCATTTGCACTGATAAAAGATGCGCTCTTTGTGTCCTCTTCCAAAAATAAGGTACATTGTACTCCAGAGTCTTCACGTGATTTATATGAGGATGATGAATTTATATTTAGATGTTCTGTTGCAGATGGTGCATTAGATGGAGTTTTTTCACTAGTTGTTAAGTCTTTCTCTTCATCAGCTAAAATATCCAAACATAATTATTTGAATATTTGGGGGGGGGGGATATAAGTTTGTTAATATTTATCTTTTGGAAAGATCTTTCAAAGCGTTATAGCGTGATGATTCTGGAATCCCAATTCAATTTGAAGTATTCCCTTTGATACTGTCTTTAAGAAAAAATGAAAACAACAACCAAATCTATGTTGATAATACTATCGCCAAGTAACAGAGGCTACAATTCGTTTTAAAATAATTTGTATTGATCAAATTATTAGCGCGATAGTGGAAGGAAAGTTTTATTCTTTCACGTAACAAAAAACTATCACTGAAGGATATACAATTACTTCTTCATAATTGCTTGATATTTCTAAGCATCTCAACTGATTTTGTACTGCCCTATAAAATTTCACCCTATAGTTTACTTATTTAAAGTAAATAAACAAACGATTGCGGTTAGTTGGGCTTGAGGTTAGAGTTTGAAAAACTTCAAATATTCTCCAATCGGTTATGCATCGAGTTTTTTCCGATGATCTTCGATTATATTCGTTATTAACATTACACCTGACTAGAAAGTCGAGATTTTTAAGATCTTTGTATTAGGTAAAGAAAGGTAACAAAATATATTAGAGAATCTTGGTACATTTGAATTTCCGTAACAACCTACTTCATTTTGTGATCATCCATCAGTTGTACGTACACCTCTGATGTTTTGGGTGCTCACCTATTTTCAGAGGGTTTTGATAAACACAACACAGATTCCACCAAGCTTGACATCTAGAAAATTGATAAACATATCCAAACCGGATGATGATTACAGAATCTAGAAGGCTACCACGAAAAATTCTTTGTTCTCAATCGGTTTGAATACAACACTTTAACAGTAAATTTTAATCACACTCTTCTTATATTGAGAAACTCTTTTTTAAAGAACATCTAATAAAAAGGCATTTAAGTAATACTTTTAAATTGAACTCTTAACAAAAATTATAAAATGTTTATACCTCTTTCTTTACTATTGTTATTTTTCGTTTCAGAAGCAGTAAATTCAACAGGCTCTTGATCATTTGATTCTGAAAAGGTTATTTATTTCACAAATTTTATATTTTGTGGTGATGATTTAAGATTTTGTAAAGTTGGACTAGTAGTAACATGGAATTAAATATGTGAAGACCTTATAAAGACATTTACTGCCTTTATACGGGTTATTGGCATCGAAGATACTAGCAAGAGGATGCCGGCGACAATTATGTTGCAGGAATTAATATTACATCTTTGATGTGTTCATAAGTTTATTTTTTTAATTTAAGCACGTCAACATGATGGTGCCTGGAGCCTTCTCAGTGCACTGCCGGCATCAGGCAGTTTTCTCTCTACAGATAACACTATCTATCACCGTTCAGTGAGCTGAAAGGGATCCTAGGAAGAGCAAATCTATGGGCCTCTGCATTTCTAGTCCCCTGCAACTACCACTGAGCTACTCCACTGAAAATGTTGTTTTAAATTTATTGTTTTCATTAAGTATTTTACCTGACATTATGACCTTGAATTACAACTCATGATAGGGCGTTCTTACTTGCCCTGCAAAGAATTTTGAAATTATTAGATAAAAATAAGTCGATTTCAAACATTATAGTTAAGTTATATTTAATTGCTTTTAGCTCTCTGAAACAATTATTCTAATTAAAAGCAAATAAGCGCTGCACTTTGCAGCAATGTTCCAAGATTTTTAAACATATTTATTCATAATTACTAGTAGTCTATAGCTTAGCTTAAGTAAAAGACAAAGTGTCTTAAAACTGCTTAACCAGAATTTAGCTTAACTAGTTTTGTATTTTCGAACTTTGGCCTTCAACTTTGGTATTCGTGTTAATACAATGTGGGAATTATCAGATGGGCAAATTTATTAGAAGAATCGGTCTTATTTCTGCAATCGTCTTATTTCAAGGATCTCTTGCATTTAATCTTTCTTTCAATTATTACATTCAAAAATCAATTATTAATGAATGCTTAAACTGTTATGGTATTACTCCACTCATTAAAGAATATTGCTATTAAAAAGTCTTCTTGATTGGTTATTATTCTATCAGCCAGTTATTCTGAAGCACTTAGAAGACTTCACTGTCTCCTACTTTATATAGTAAATTTTTAGAAGGGCCGCATGGGGTCTTCAGGGTTCATGGAGTCCCTGAGGGTACCCCAATCAAACAACATGATCACGATTCAGTAAGCAACGTTTTCCAAACTGAGGGCGCGCAGCTTTTATCAGAAATATCTTTTCTAAGTCAAACAACTTTTTTAAGTTATACCTCGATTTGAAAAGATAACAACACATTGTGCAATGTACACACGCTTCTGAAGAATTGTAAGAGTTTAGAAGGTAGTGAATGTTTGAGGTTATATTGGAAATGTCGGAGTAAATGCTGTTATCTTGAGATTTACTTAGGGACATGGTTAAGAGCTCATAGCTTCTTCTTAGTTTTCAATTTCTCTCTTGCCACTTCTAAAAATTTCTGCTTTAGAAATTTATTTACAAAAAGAAATTGAACTCCTATTATTTGTCAGTTTAAATGAACCATTTTTTTTGTTCTAATTTACCAAAATCTAAAATTTATCTAACTAAGGAATAGGCTTGATTTAATTTTTTCTGAAATAAATAATTGTTAAAAATTAAGAATTTATTGCAGTGGAGGCAAATTATATTATCCAGCCATGGATCTGTTTGTGTTGTTTATAATAAGATGAAAGAAACCGTGTATTTCTCCCTAGGGGAAAAATGGATTGCCACTTCTTACCCAGCAGATATCCCAGCCTTACAACACGAAAACACACACGCTACCTCCACAATACTAAAAATTTGCGGTAGTTTGTTGCAACTATTTGGGTTTAGCGTACCCATAGGCAAACTCTAGCTTACCTCCACTCATTCTCTTATTCTTACACTTTGTCAGACATTAAAAGTTGTAATTGTAAAGCACTGGAACTGCAATAGGTCTGGTAGGTACCAGTGAATTTTGTTTTATAACCATACCCAAACACATCTTCAAATCATATATAATTCATAACTTACCTTATTCCTTATGCTTCCATATTACCCAAAAATGTTGTGTGTTATTATTGTAGTGTAAACATTGGTGCTAGTTCTGTTCTGTATGTTTTGCTTTATTCTCAGCTGTTTATCATATTGGTTTAAGTTTAAGAATTTAACAATATGATTTGTAATTTGTAGTTTTCCGCGTGAAATTTTATTATTTACAGTGGTAATTATCATTTAAGCATAATGTTATTTCTTCAACTGTAAACATTGCTTGCATTTACCATTTTTCAAACAAGCCTATCTCTCTTATATTACTTGAAAATACTGTGATCAAAATCATAATCTTCATGGGGAAAACTGTGAAGTGTAACTCTTCATAAAAAGAATGAAGTCACCTAATTTGTCGTAAAACCGTTAGACTGTTTTTATTTGTTGCCTCTTGGACAAACACATAAATATTCTATACTGCATGTAGAATTTGTTCATTCCTTGTCATTTGGTTTTGAACATGTTATTACAAGGCTTTGTGTTACATAATCCCAGTTATTTCAGACATTGTGAGAACAATTAGATCAGATTTAGTGAAAGGAAGAGAACTTTTATATAATGAATTTCCTTCCCATAAAGTTGATAAACGTTATTTTGTACGAACGGTGACTTTGTTAATACCTCAGCTTGCAATAAAATCCAAACATATCTGCCAGTAATTTGTTAAAAAAGAACCCTAATGTATTCTTGTTTTGAACTGAGAGTTCGTCTACAAAGATGTTATTTCTACAATACTATTATTTTCATGCTTTACTTAGTGTCCAAGTCTGTTGACTAAAGATTTAACACTTAAAAAGGTATTATCACAACAGCTCAATGAACAGAAAAGCGAAGTCCATCTTCTGAGGTAAATAAACAAAAAAAAAAAAGAAAGTTTTTAAAATGAAAAACACATTTCAATGGAACATATATTTATTTTACTTTCATTTTTTTGTTTAAAGTTATTTTATTTCCATATTAATACTGGTATAACAATATAACAATAAGACAACTTTATTACTATTGTATTAGTTTTTATTATATCTCTTATATTATTATAAGTACTAATATTGTCATTAAGAAATTTTAGGAACATATCCCGGACACTGTGGCTGTTCAGCACCGTGTAGTTCCCCAATTTTATTACATACGCAATTTCTTGTTTTGTTTTTTTTTCCTTTAAATAGCGTTACAAATTAGTGGTATAATTTTGGCCAGGCAGGACAAAAAGCACCACACTTAAAATTTATTTAGCATACAAATATAGAGAATATATGACTTTATTATACATTATTAATACTTTTTCATACATACGTTTCTTACACACTTCAAACAAGCGACATTTTGATTAATCACAATTTAATCTATTACGGTCTAACATATATTTCTTTTATTTAGTTCTTTTTTTTTTTTATTAAATATCAGTAATGAGACGATTCTCCCGATTTTCGTGCAATATATATATATATATATGTATATAATTTTACTTTATTAATTGTACTAATGCAGTAAAAGTTGATACCTGACATGATGGCTGTTAACATATCGGATCAACAAAACAATTTTTTTATACTTGAGCATCCTATAAATTATGCGTTTTCTTAAATTATAATACTTTGTTAATATTTCATTGATGATTTATATTTTACTCAAGTACAGTTTTTTTTTTTAAGAAATATATACATTATATAATTTTGATTGTATTTAAAGCTAAACCAATGGGACCAATAAATTAATAATGATCCTTGCGACGATTTTATTTGCGTATATCGTATTAAAAA
>JAAEAF010007252.1:0-31077 GCA_011037195.1 Triatoma infestans
TTATTTATTTAAAGGCTAAGTCTACTCCTATATATATATTTTTACATTTAACCTGCACTTCAATTACATACTGAAAACTTTAAATCATAAAGATTTCCGTTTGACCACATTAATAGCCAAGGAAGTAATTAGTAAGAAAATATTATGGTTTAAGGATTGGATTGACTGGGCAAATCGTTTAGGTTGTGAATTTAGTGAAGTTTTTGAATCAAATGAACAACTTAAAAAAGAAATGAATGGTATAAAGGATGGTTTAATGGTTTATTACCAAGAGAGTTACAGACGCGGGCTATGAGTGTTTTCCATAATATATATAAACAACTGTCCCTGGATGTGGACTATATGGGTCTGGATCTGAAAAGATCGCACGTTAGTAATTTGATTAAAGTAAGGGGGGAACTCCTCAAATTAAATTTTAAACCTTTCATTTCTGGAAGAAATTACAAATGCACAATGTGTGACCTTCTAAAGAATGAGGATGTGTTACACTTCCTAGGACGTTGTAGAATTCTTAAAAAAATAAGACTCAAGTTTTTTGGAGCCTTTTGCTTGTTAGAATCTGTAATGGTACAATATTTGAATGGTGCAGACTGGTTGGCGTTGGTTGGTTTTTTAAAACATGCTCTAGCGTATCGTTCATTTTTGATTAGTAATTTTAATTATTGAATTAAAGGATTGTTTTAAAATTAAGTTTAAATTTTTCTTACTGTATTTTCTTTTTTATTTTATATCAATTAGAAGATAATTATTGATTTATTTGATAATTGGTTTGTTCAAAACGTGTTATTTTGTTTATATATTATTTAATTATAAATTTGTGTAAACAACTGAATTTAACTAAATCTCATTATATTCTGATTACTATTATAAAAAACAATGGTATTACTTACTTATTTTAAAGCTAAATATTAATAATTTAAACTATTATTTAATCAGCACTCCTGATAGACAGCCATTAAGCTATGTCAGTAATTACTTTTCTTATGTTAAGGTGATAATTATTGTATTTATTATTAATAAAAGTTTTTATCTATCTATCTATCTACTCTCGAACAGCTGATGAAAAACTAAGTACAAGGATGCCAGCTTGACGCACTGAAACTATTGTATTGATTAAACAAACCGTTTCTGAGCTACAGAGATTTGTCTCGTTACTTATTGAATGACCCTCTTATTATAAATATATACCTATTCTATACATATATAAAAAGTAACCTATTTTGTGTTTTGTGATTAGGAAGCTGTGATAACCGTACTGCTATCACAAAACTACAGCTTCCTATCCCCTGATCAACCTACATACTGGCCCACCTCGACTTCAAAATTGCCCGACATACTGGACTTCTTTGTAACATCACAAATTTTTTTTTACCATGACATCTCTTCCGAACCGGACCTCTCATCAGATCATACTCCCGTCCTTCTGATACTTAACGCCAGTCCGCTCCTTACCCCTACTAAACCTTCACTGATATCTGATAAAGTCGACTGGAAACTATTTCAGTCGTCCTTGATCAAAAAATAGTCACATTTACCACTCAAAACTGCAAAAGACATAGACAACGCCATTCACCACCTCACATTATCTATACAAATCTCGATCCTGGACTTGACACAACACACACTAACAAACCTCAGACAGTTAAAGAAAAAACTCCTTTATATATCCGACAACTGATAATGGAAAAGCGGCGTGCTAGAGCCAAATGGCAGCGCACTCCTACCCATCGGACAGACATCGCTACAACCGACTCGCTCATCTCTTGAGAACAGAAGTAAAACTAATACATGACGAACAATTCCAATATTATACCCTGACACTTACTACAGATGACAATTCACTCTGGAATGCCACAAAAAAAATTCTTTCCTACAAAACCGTTGCTTCTCCCCTACGTCGAAATGACGGCTCACGGGCAACTGACAAACAAAAAGCCCTGCTCTTCTCGTCGTACCTTACTAAAGTATTTACTCCCCATCCCGACTTGGACGATCCCACATTTACCTCATATATAGAGCAAGAGCCTGACACTCCACTTCCTCTCTCTCTTCCTCCTAAACCATTTACACCATCAGACGTACTATATGTAATAAAAAACCTTCCCAAACGAAAAGCTCCAGGTTTTGACCTTATCTCCTCCAATATCCTACGCTCCCTTCCTAGGAAAACTATAGTATTCCTAACCACCATCTTTAACTCGGTCCTGCGAACAACATACTTCCCAATCCAATGGAAATTTTTCATAATCCGAATGATACCAAAACCTAAAAGACCTCACCACCTCCCTACATCTTATCAACCTATTTGCCTGTTACCAATCCTTGGAAAAATCCTTGAAAAACTCCTATTAAAACAACTACTCCCTCTACTTGAAAACCCTAAAGTTATCCGTGAACACCAGTTTGGGTTCAGAAAACAGCACTCAACCATCCAACAATGCCATCGCGATGTGGAAATCATTGCCTCCTCTCTTGAACGGAAAGAATGCTGCTCGGGAGTCTTCCTCGATGTGAAGCAAGCCTTCGATCGAGTATGGCACCCTGGGC
Organism: Triatoma infestans; assembly: GCA_011037195.1. NCBI lineage: Eukaryota > Metazoa > Arthropoda > Insecta > Hemiptera > Reduviidae > Triatoma > Triatoma infestans. The sequence goes on from JAAEAF010007252.1 coordinate 2,548, forward strand.
TGCTCTGGAAGCTCAAGAGCGTCCTCCCTTTTACACTCTACCTCATCCTTAAATCATACCTCACTGACCGTCACTTCCAAGTAATGGTTGGATCCTCCCCTTCTCCTTTCCAGAAGGCCGAAGCAGGAGTTCCTCAAGGAAGCATCCTGGGCCCTATACTGTATTCGGTATACACGGCAGACATCCCGATTAATCCTAATACCATCCTTTCCACCTATGCAGATGATACTGCTATACTTTCCTCAAATCCCGATCCAGTAATATCCCACAGAAATATGCAGAACCATCTGACTACTTTGGAGAACTGGTTCAAAAAATGGAAGATTAAACTCAAATGAGAACAAGTGCCTCTATGTCACCTTCACCTTATGTAGAATTACTTCCCCCCCCAATATACTACAATCAAGTTCCTTTGCCAACCTATGATGTTGTCCGCTACCTTGGGATATACATCGATAAAAGACTCACTTGGAACCCTCACACACGACTGAAAAGACAAGAAATGAACGCACGGTACAGACAACTCAAACGATTCTTAAACAGATCTAAACTATCACTAGAAAACAAACGTCTACTATACACATCACTTATTAAACCAATTTGGACATACGGCCTCGAACTATGGGGTTCAACCAAGCGTTCCAACCTCTATCTGTTTCAAATTTAGTTCAAAGTAATAATGCCTTCAAAAATAAGAATAACGAAATAGCCCGTCAAACAACTATCTAGCACAAAATCTACAGAATGTGTCATAGAATTTTAGGGTTCACAATTGACAAATAGTAATTCTCAGAGAACCTTCGCTCATAGAGAAGCACATTTTGTTGATATAATTATAATGCACATTCCAACCATAAATACTTCTTGTCATAAGTTTAATTATACACAATTCAATTCCCAAGGACAGTTTTATTTATGCAACTGAATAAATATTTATTTTGTTTACAATTCTATAAAGGTATTATTGTAGATTCATAAATTGTTTATTTGTAAAAGAATGCGATTGGAAATTATTATCAACTAAATTTTGAAATTAATAAAATTCTAAGTTCATTTCATTTACTAAAAATTTTCCTTACTTCATTTTAATAATAAATAATTTTTTTTTTTGAAATAATAATGGTGCAGTTATTTATTGTGGAAAGCTTGATTTCTTTAATGATATTGTGCCTAAATTAGATAATTACTAGGAACAATTATAAATGGGATTTGTTAGTCGATAATTGTTAATGATTTGAAGATTGATTGTTTTTTATTTCTCTTGATTTTCTTCACCGGTATCTCCACCAGCTTCCTTTATATTTAATTTGGCATATTATATACTTTAAAATGAATCTATCACTCTTTATCTAAAATGTTTTTTTCAGGGATAAGTTTTGAACATTATGCTCTCCTCACCATACAGACGAAATTAGACAAACTACTGCATCAGGAATCCTTGGGCTTCCTTACGTAACTCCATCTAATAAAGTTGAACATGCATACACTGATACTTCCAACAACACTCATGGTACAGAGCCAGCAAAGAAAGATAATTGATATGTGCAATTTTTGGTTTAGCAAACTCTAGCTCTCCACCTCCACTCACTCAAACACAGATGCACGCACACACACGGTACACTTTCTTAAAGTCGCCTACAGTAAGTTGTAAACTACTACATAAATGGTCGCGCAAGACCTTTGTTAACGTTTTTTCAAATTTCCGAGCCATTTTCTTCTTGAATATATGGATAGCTCCACAAATGCTGGATAATATCTGGTATTTTATCCATCGTAGCATGCATATTTCTGTTTTTCCAGACCGCTATCGGATTATCATTCATCTCCAGGGATAAGCTATACATCAAAAGGGATAAGTCTGTGTACATCAAAAGAGTCTACTTCATCTCAATGGTTCTGTTACACACTACACTTGTTGACATGAAGAGAGCCACAAATGATCATAGAGCCATTTTAGCTTTATAGCATTTCCTCTATACATCCTTGCTTTTCCCTAGATGACCATTGGTCATAATATACAGCTTCAAGGCTATAATATTATATTAAAGGCAAAAAAAGGATTATAATCCCAAGTTTGAAGAAAGTCTGTCAACTGTAATGAGAGAATTTTTCCTGAAATGGGGAACCTGTGTTCCTGAATGGGAATTAGTACACCTAATGCTCAATTTATACTGTTTGAGCCATCACTAACCTCTTGCCGTAAGTGACTAACCGTTAGCTATTCTGCTGTAATGAGGCTATTTTACATAATTTTATTCATAAAATTCTTCGTTATATGAGTCGATTGTGTCTTTTTGTAACAAGTGGGAAGGGCACAAACGATGATGATTGAAACATAAACAAAATAAAACATTAATATCCCACGAGAATAAGTATTTGACAGTACCCCCCCCGCCGCCGCCGCAACAGTGAAATAATTTCTAGATTTGTTTCATATTTCAGCACAAACAATGGGGAATGGCTATACTTACTTACTTACTCCGCGGCTCTACAGATCTGTGTGACCGTTGGCCTTCCGAACTATTTCTCTCCATTTCTCTCTGTCCCTTGCGGCAGTCCTCCAGTCTTCAGCTCCCAACTTTGCGGCGTCTCTTCTGACTTCATCCCTTCCAGCGGCTCCTTGGTCTTCCTCTTCTTCTTTTTTTACCCACTATTGCTATATCTAACATTCTCCTTTGCGGCCTTTCTTCTTTCATTCTCTCGACACGCCCAGCCAATCGCAGTCTACCTGCTTTTATATAATTTATTATGTTTTTATTTTTCAGTATCTCTGCGATTTCTGCATTGCTTTTAACTTTCCATTTGCCTTCGACCTTTATAGCACCATATATTCGTCTTACAATTTTCCTCTCGAAAACCTTTAGTCTCTGGCAATCCGCCGCTGGCAAACACCAGGTTTCCGATCCATATGTAACTACAGGTCTGATGAGGGTATTGTACAGTTGTATTTTAGTCTTTCTTGAGAGAATTTTGGATTTAAACAGTTTAAGGTTCGCAAAGTAGGCCCTGTTTCCGGCCATTATTCTGCTATTAATTTCATGGCTAATTTTATTCTCCTTATTGAGAGAGGAGCCCAGGTATGTAAAATTACTAACATTTTCAAACTTAAAGTTTAAAAGAGAGATAGTGGGTCTATCTCTCTTATCTGACAGTGACATATACTTAGTCTTGCTTTGATTGATGGTAAGTCCCATCCTGTCACCGTTATGTACTATTAACTGGAAGGCGTCTCTAAGAGCTGTCTCGTTTCTAGCCATAATGACCAAGTCATCCGCATAAGCGCAGATTTGCCAGGTCCTATTTGCTAATGTTCCATCTTTTGCCGCCTCTTTCACAGCCGAGTGTAGTGCCAGATTGAACAATGTCGCAGACAATGCATCACCCTGTCTTACTCCAGAGACCACATCAAATGCCTCACCAATCCTGTTACCTATCATTACTTTGGATGTAGTGTTGTTTAATGTCATTGTTATTAGCCTCACAAGCTTTAAAGGGATACCATATTCCTTTAATCTATCAAGAAGTACTGCCCTGTTTATGCTGTCAAATGCTGTTTGTAATCTATGAAAAGGAGATGCAAGACCATCTCATATTCATGGAACAACTCCATCGTCTGCCTGATAATAAAGATTTGATCGGTTGTTCCTCTACCGTATCGAAAGCCGCATTGGTATTCACCAAGTACTTTCTCGGTATATTCATTAACCTTTCTCAAAATGGTATTAGCTAGGAGTTTATAGATTATACCAAGTAGGGTAATACCTCTGTAGTTAGAGCAATTATCTCTACTACCTTTTTTAAATATTTGGCATAAAACTCCTACATTCCATTCTTGAGGCATTTCCTCCGTTTCCCATATATCACAAATAATATTATATATCAGGTCTTTCATTCTTGTACTGGCATTTTTTATCAGCTCTGCTACTAACCCATCTTCCCCTGGTGCTTTACAATTTTTTTGGGCTCTTATCCCTTCTTCTATCTCAGCTTAGGTAGGTTTTTCCACTGTAGGTTCAGGCAATTGGTCTTTATTATTCGCAGTGATCATCCTGCTAATATTCTTAGTGATATCATTTACATTTGTATTAGATACATTTGCATTTACATTTAAAAGGTCAGCGAAATGCTCAGTCCATCTTTTTATCACATTCTCTTCGCCTTCCACCAGTTTTCCCTCTTTATTCCTACATCCATTAAACTTAGGTTGATAACCCTTTCGGAACCAATTGACTTCTTTATAAAATTTTCGGCTATCCTGTTCTAGGTTCAACTTTTCTATATTTTCTATTTTATTGTTCAGCATTTTTTTCTTCTCTTGTCTGCATATCTGTTTGACCTTCCTTCTCAATAAGCAATAGTTTTCATGATTTTGCCTAGTGTGCCTCTGGAGTAATTTTTGTCGAGCCTGGTTTCTCTCTTTTATGGCTTCTCTACATTCATCATTAAACCACTCTGCATTCCTCTCATTCTTTGTTTCACCTAATTTTTCTCTAGCCGCATAGGTTAATGTTTCCTTCACACTTTCCATTTCTCCTCTACATTCATCATCCTTTCCCAAACTTTTTCTTCACTGATCCTGCTGTCCAGAGCCTCTTGATATTGTTTACATCGTTCTTCATCTTTCAAATGATTTATATTCCACTTCGTTCGCTTTACACTTTTGGGGTTATTTGCCCTAGATATTCTTTGTTTAGGCATGCTTTTACAAGATAATGATCGGAGTCGCAGTTTGGCCCTCTCATAGTTCTTACATCAATTATGTTTGATGCGTGCCTGCCTGTGATAAGTACATGGTCAATCTGATTGACCATGTCACTTCCTGGTACTTTCCATGTTCCTTTGTGGATCCGCTTATGAGGAAAACAGGTACTTTTTATTATTAACCTGTACATTTCTGCAATTTGCGCTAGAAGGCTGCCATTTTCGTTTGTTGTTTCATGCAATGTATGTTTTCCAGCAACGGTACCTAAAGTATCTTCTTTGCCAATTTTGGCGTTAAAGTCACCAAGGAGAATAATTGCATCATATTTAGGTACTTTTTCTGTATATTTTCCCAAGATTTCATAGAATTCTTCTTTAGTTTCGTCTTCCGCGTCTTCGGTTGGTGCATATGCAGAAAACATGGTTATATTTCTGAATTTTCCTTTCAGCCTAATTTTGCATAGTCTATCACTGATTGGTTCAAAGCTTAAGAGGGCTTTTCTTGTTTTGTTATTAATGAAAAATGCAGTACCTGCTTGGCCGGTCCTTTTCTCAGGTCCACTATACAACAGAGAAAACTCCTTTTTATCAATTTTTCCACCATACAGACGAAATTAGACAAACTACTGCATCAGGGATCCTTGGGCTTCCTTACGTAACTCCATCTAATAAAGTTGAACATGCATACACTGATACTTCCAACAACACTCATGGAACAGAGCCAGCAAAGAAAGATAATTGATATGTGCAATTTTTGGTTTAGCAAACTCTAGCTCTCCACCTCCACTCACTCAAACACAGATGCACGCACACACACTGTACACTATCTTAAAGTCGCCTACAGTAAGTTGTAAACTACTACATAAATGGTCGCGCAAGACCTTTGTTAACGTTTTTTCAAATTTCCGAGCCATTTTCTTCTTGAATATATGGATAGCTCCACAAATGCTGGATAATATCTGGTATTTTATCCATCGTAGCATGCATATTTCTGTTTTTCCAGACCGCTATCGGATTATCATTCATCTCCAGGGATAAGCTATAAAGTCTGTGTACATCAAAAGAGTCTACTTCATCTCAATGGTTCTGTTACACACTACACTTGTTGACATGAAGAGAGCCACAAATGATCATAGAGCCATTTTAGCTTTATAGCATTTCCTCTATACATCCTTGCTTTTCCCTAGATGACCATTGGTCATAATATACAGCTTCAAGGCTATAATATTATATTAAAGGCAAAAAAAGGATTATAATCCCAAGTTTGAAGAAAGTCTGTCAACTGTAATGAGAGAATTTTTCCTGAAATGGGGAACCTGTGTTCCTGAATGGGAATTAGTACACCTAATGCTCAATTTATACTGTTTGAGCCATCACTAACCTCTTGCCGTAAGTGACTAACCGTTAGCTATTCTGCTGTAATGAGGCTATTTTACATAATTTTATTCATAAAATTCTTCGTTATATGAGTCGATTGTGCCTTTTTGTAACAAGTGGGAAGGGCACAAACGATGACGATTGAAACATAAACAAAATAAAACATTAATATCCCACGAGAATAAGTATTTGACAGTACCCCCCCCCTAGATTTGTTTCATATTTCAGCACAAACAATGGGGAATTGCTATACAAACAGACAAAATTAAGAAAAAAAGAAATGAAGGCTAGAATTTGCGTTAGTAAAATGTCATTTCTTTGGTTAATCTTTTTGACAGAAAAACGAAGCCAGCTTTAATAATTCTAACTAAATGAAATATCAAGAATATTCATTTCTAACTTCAGGGCTTGATAACTAAAATATATAAATATTTATTTTTTTCAGAACAATTTTAAATAAATCCATACTTAATTTTATTGCAATTAAATGTACAAGAGCATTTGGAACAGACGATCAACATTTACCAAAAATTATGTTCGAATTCCAGAAACTTCAGCTTTTTGTTAAACAAATCAAAGAAAATCTGATGTGAAACACTCACACATACAACTTTCTTTTACTGCAATTTAAAAAAATTGTCACTGAAAAATTGTATGAGCATACCAAATTCAATGAAATTTGTCGCTGTTCTTATGAAGGAAATTGGGAAAACTAAAAAAAAAAAAAATTGTTCAGTAAAAACCTATTTCCAGTTAACTAATTTTCTTAAAACTTGAAATTTTGACCATTTATTTATTTCTAATTAATTTTGTTTAGATGATAGAATTGTATAATCAATTAAGATAGCTTTTTAGAAGAAAACATAGCCCCATTCATCCCGTAAACTGACTTCACCCGGATAAATGTTACAAATAAACGTTGTAGCTCTTTATATGTGTAGTTCACATAACTGGTTTAAAGAAAATCGTTGAAATCATTTTAGGAGAAAGTAGCGGAAAACTGAAAAATAGTTATCGCTAAAAAATAAACACTTCCGGTCATATGATTTTCTTCAAACTCGGACTTCCAGCAACATATATAATTCTAAATTAATATTATTTAGATGATAGATTTTTTGTAATAAACTGAAATAGCCCTTTAGAGGAATACCGAATCCTACAGCTTCCCAAAAATGATTCTTATGTAGTATATCTATATTGCCAGAATGTTTTAATAGTTCAATATTTTCATCTAGTTCATAAACAACTCATATACGTTACTTCTACATACCAAAAAAAACATAACCTTTAGGTACCTTCCCTCTTACATAACCATATGGATAGGCACTACTTGCTACACTTAAATGAATTTTCCCAGAATAATGTTTCGATTAAAAGCTGTAGCACTTTATTTATGTGCAGTTAAAATATTTAATTTATAAAAAGTCTTTGAAGCCGTTTTTTAGAAAATTCGAAAAAATTGGGAGGGGAAAAAATATTCAGTAAAGTGGAGGGGTACTTTTGGTTGATGGATTTTTGTCTGAAAACTTATGCGGTTGTATTACTTAAACGGTAATTAATTAGTAATAAATATTATAACGTTTTTCCCTCTAAACTAGCTACTGCAACTAGTTCTAAGTAGGTTCGTTTAGATAAAATACTTTAAACTTCAATAAGAAAAACACCAATTAATTGTTTTACACAAAAAAATAACAAATAAAACACTTAATAATAAATTAATTCATAGTTTAAACCAACAAAAGTTCACTTTGTTCACTTTTTATACACTTTTCACAAATGCACACTTCGTTTGTAACAAGAATCACTGTAAACTCTCTGTGGTCCCACTTTATACCGGAGGAGAAGGGTCTAGAAGCTTATAGATTGTTCTAGAAAGGGCTAGAGCACGCCACCAGCGCTTCCTAGCGACCAGTAGGAGACGTTGAGGTACCTGCTTTTTCTCCTAGATGGCAGCAGCGGCTGCGTTACAATATGTTGGTTGATACACAAAATGATTTCATTAAATTTGTTGCACTGTCTATGAAGAATACAGATTACTTTTGGTGGAAACTTCTTTCTGATAAAGTTCCTTTAAAAACTTTTGTCGGGTGGAGGCAGTGTGTATGGTTTCCTCATTTTATTAAGTTGTGATGTGCCAATTGATCTAAAATTAAAGACAAGAAAACATTCAGTAAAGTTAGTTAGTTTGACGAAAATTTGTCACTTAAATCTGTTTAGTTAACTGCAGTAAGAGAAAGTCGTATGAGTGTTTTTATACAGCTTAGACAGGTCCAGATCATATGTTCTAGCCACAGTACCAACATGAAAACATTTTTCTAAATATTTTTATTTCAAACACGTTCTTGAAACAAATGATTTTAAATCCGTTATTTCAAATAATTTGTTAGAAATAAATTATTTTTAAATGATTATATGAAATAATTTTTGCCAAGATTTGACTGTAATCCCCCACCAGTGGCGGCTCCTAACTTGGATATATGGGGATTCAACATTTTTTTTTATATGCTTAGATTACCTGTCATTATTAGTAGCTTGGCTACATAGAAATCAGGAAGTAAGCGAGAAGCCAAGTAAAAATTTGCATCCCTTCCCTACAATTAAGTATGTTAAATTAACAATAAATCTGTCACTGTGCACCCAGAGAAGAACTGCGAAAAAAAGAGTTGTACCGTTTGAGTTAGAAAATTAAGTGTGGTTAACTTAACGGAAATATTTATTATCTAAATAAACTGTTTCGGTTCAAAGGAAATGTCAATGAGTTAGTATCGATTCTTTGCTAGGTCATATATCTTAGTGATGTTTTAAGTACCAATACCAACATCAAATTTTTATAAATATAAAAATAATATATCAAAATCCACACATCGGCACAAGCACATCACATCACAAAAAATCTGGTGTGAAACACTCACACAACTTTCTCTTACTCCAATTCTCAAAATTATAATTGACAAATTTTATAGTTAGTGCTTCAAATTTAATGAAATTCGTCGAAAACTAAAAAAAAACTGTTCAGTAAAAGCGCACTTCCGGTTTACTATTTTCTTGAAACTCAGAATTTTGGAAATCTATTTATTTCTAATTAATTTTATTTAGATGATAGAATTGTATAATCAACTGTGAGAGCGCTTTAGAGAAAAAATATAACCCCACCCCTCTCCTAAAAGTGCCCTTAAATGAATTTTACCAGACAAATGTTTTAAATAAAAGTTACACATCTTTGTATGTTTAGTTTATATACGAAGTTTCAAGAAAATCGTCGGAGCAATTTTTTTGAGAAAATTGCAAAAAAGTAAAAAAAAAACTAGTAAAGTGGAACTTCCGGTTGAAGAATTTTGGCAGATAACGTAGGGTCAGATCCCATGGTGATACCTAAACGGAATATCAAGTTTCAACTTTTTATGGTTTTTTGTTTTTGAGCTATGCTCTTCACAAACATACACATACATACACACACACACACACACACACACAGAACATTTGCTAAAAACAACTTTTTTAACTCCGGGTAAGATTGGGTAAGTTCGTTCGTAAGATCGTAAGTAATGTAAAACCCCTACCCTTATTTTAAAAAGTAATAAGAATATACACTTTTCTATACTAACACAAAGAAAGTTTTTGTATATACATATATATATATATATATATATATATATTAAATTCTCCAACGCTATGCCGAACTGTGAACCTCCAACTTCCTACATTTTATACATCTCCTGATATGTGCATGCATTATACCTACAATCGTATAAAAATGCACTAAACAACACATTAGAGTGAGCTCCTATACTGATATACGTTCCTATTCTTTTATGTCTGATTCTCCTCGGATTTGACAAACGAATTATTTTTTTCACATCTTCATTCATTTACATGGATTTGATTGAAATTTGATATCAGGCAATATATACAATTTTTACTGTGACTAATGTTTGAAACTAACATTAAAATTAAAAAATGAAAATATTTTTTGAAATTGAAATATGAAATAAAAATAAGAGAAAGTAATAAACATATGATAATTTGTTACTTTTTTTTTTATTTTTTCAAATAGCTGGGGGGTTCAGTCGCGCAATCGCGAATACCAGTAGCCGCCACTGTCCCCCACCATTTACATTTACATAAAAAGATAATAAAAAGGCTAAATTTACAATTAGTAATAAACTTGTGACTACAGCGAAGTAGATACGTGAATTTATTTGCGGTTAATTATACTGTAAGCGTTCTCCTTATATTTTATGGATGTCAAACAAATCATTCCTCATGATGTAAATTTTCATTTTCTCAATTATTTTTTTTTTTGTTTTCATGGTTTAGTGATGTCGATACATGATGCTGCAACACTTCATAAATTTTCTCCATTTAGTTGCCTAGCAGTAAGAGAGGTATTGATAGATGTAAAAGATAAATTGACCTGGAATGAAAATGAAAATATTCTGGATATTGGTTGTGGAACTGGAAATGTCACAGTAAATGTACTTAGCGAATTCGTTCCCGAAAATTCATCGATTGTTAGTTATCTATATATAATATTGTTGAGTGCTCACTCTACTACCTTAATAACTTGCTTTCTTTAATAATCCTTATCATTTTTTTTAGATAACAATACAATGTTATTATATTATTCATTTATTAAATATGTTTAGATTGGTGCTGATACATCAGATGAAATGATTAAATTTGCAGAGTGTCTATACTCGCATCCACAAATTACATTCAAAAGGATGGATATTTTAGACGACAATCTATGGACATCATGGAATAAAGGGCAATTCTCTAAAATAATGAATTTCTGTTTAATGCAACGGATTAAAGATAGCAGGTTCTTATTATTTAGTAATTTCTTAAAGAGCGGATAAATTAATCAGCGAATTGGGTGTTTTGAAATACTTTCTAATTTTAGAAACTAATTTGCGACCATTAATTGTGCTAATTCTAGATAATTTTGTCTATTTTTATTTTTAAAATAATCATTAGCCATGGAAGGAATTAGCTCAGTGGTAGCGTACTAGACTTCCATGTGGTGGTTGCCAGGTTCGAGGCAGTGCATCTTTTAGGTTTTCTCTTATTAGCATCCGCCACAGTTCACTGTCCGATGATGGTCAATGCTGATTTTGAGAACAGAACCTGTCCGGAGACTGGCAATCCATTGAGAATACTCCGGAGGCAAATGACTTATAAAAATTGACATACCTTAAATTTAAAAAATAATTAATAATAATAATAATAATAACAACCATTTATTGTTAATCATACCATTTACATTGTTATCATATAATATCATATATATATTATTTAACTTTTACTTGCTAATAATAACAAATCGACATTTGTCGTGGTGACCTTCCGGTTCGAGTTCAGACTAAAAATATTATCTTTACAAATTTATAAATATTTTACTGTTACATTTTCAAAATGATTATAAACAAAAATTATAATGAGAACAACCATACTGTAATAAACAAACTTTATGCATCTATTTATAAAAACAGAAATAATGACCTTTTATATATTTTTAAATCTTAAGTATATAATTTACACACTTAAGTTTCTTAATCTGTGTAAAGCCATACCTTTTTACTTTCTCTTACTCCTAGTAAGAGGAAGTATTGTAATCGTGTCAAATTTTCGATATCTAGTTTTCACCCGGAAATATCCGTTTTGAGGCCCCCCGAGTCCAAAAAAGTGGTTTTTAGCAAATGGTCTGTGTGTGTGTGTGTGTATGTGTATGTGTGTGTATGTGAACAGCATAGCTCAAAAACGAAAAACCGTAGAAAACTGAAACTTAATATTCCGTTTAGGTATCACCATGCAATCTGACTGTGCGTTATCTGTCAAAATTCCTCAACCGGAAGTACCACTTTACTAGTTGACTTTTTTACCTTTTTGCGTTTTTCTCAAAAGTGGCTTCAAGGATTTTCTTTAAACTTGATACATCAACTACATATACAAGGAGCTACAACTTTTATTTGAAATATTTCTCTGGGAAAATTGATTTAAGGGCCCTTTGGGGGAGGGGTGGGGTTAGGCTACCCTCTAAAGTGCTATTTCAGGTTATTACACAATTCGGTCATTTAAATAATGTTAATTAGAATTAAATATGTTGTTGAAATTCCGAGTTTGAGAAAAATCGGAAACCGGAAGTGCTTTTGTTTTAACACTTTACTAAATATGATTTTTTCACTTTTTCGCGATTTTCTCAAAAATGGCCCCGACGATTTTCTTGAAACTACACATATAAACTAAACATTCAAAGATCTACAACTTTTATATAAAACATTTCTCTGGGAAAATTCATTTAAGGGCACTTTTAGGAGAGGGGTAGGGTTACAGCTTCCTCTAAAATGGTATCATACTTGATTATACAACTCTATCATCCAAATGAAATTAATTAGAAATAAATAGTTGGCCAAAATTCCGGGTGTGAAGAAAATCAGTAAACCGGAAGTGCGCTTTTACTGAATAGTTTTTTTCAGTTTTCGACAAATTTCATTAAATTTGGTACACAAACTATAAAATTTGTCAATTATAATTTTGAGAACTGGAGTAAGAGAAAGTTGTGTGAGGTTTCACACCCAGATTTTTATACTACTTTTCATTCTATCCCATTCGTGTCTATTTAGTGCCACTCTATGCCATGCCGTACCACAGGATTTCTTAAATTCTTCTTCCCAACCTATTTTGGGTCTTCCTTTCTTTCTCTTGAAGTTTCTTGGATACCATTCTAAAATTTTTCTTGACCATCTCCCATCATTAGTTCTAATTAAATGGCCTGCCCAGTTCCATTTTCTTTCCAAAACTATTTTCCCTACATCTTGTAATTGTGATTTTTCCGCTATCCATTGTTTATTCTTTCTTTCTCTCCTTGTGATACCTATTATGCTTCTTGCCATACTTCTTATTGTGGTTCTTATTTTCCTCACATTTTTCTCTGTTAAAGTCCAAGTTTCACACTATATAACATTACTGGGAGAACACACATATTGAACAGTTTTATTTTACAATATAAATCTACTTTTGATTTAAATAGCTTAATTCTATTAAATTTATTCCAATCCTAAACAAACTCTCCTTGTTATTTCTTTATTATTATTATTATTCATTAGTATTATTTTATTATTATTATTATTTATATTATTATTATTATTATTTATGTATTCTTATTATTATTATTATTATTATTATTATTAATTACTTATTATTATTATTTATTATTATTATTATTATTATTATTATTATTATTTTATTATTTATTATTATATTATTATTATTATTATTATTATTATTATTATTCTTATTATTATTAGTATTATTATTATTTATATATTAGCGGGAGGCATGTTTGCTGGCTGTTGCCTCGGCTGTGGTCCGAGAACGCGACCCTGTGCCTGAATTTGGGGCAAATACCCAATACTTATTTATGGATGGTGAATTAACAAGACCTATGGGGAATGGGGGGGATGACAAACAGGATAAGCAGGATGAAAGCCCTTTTATAAGGAAATCAAAGCTGAGAAGGACACCTCCGAATGTGCATGGTACACCTACTTCTAATTCTACTCCGTATTTAGGAGGGAATGTAGGAAAAAGCAGTGAAGGGGAGGGAAAGAAGAATGATGGGGAAAACCCGGAAAATGCTAGTGCTAAGGCTAATATACCACCAATCCGTCACTGTGGTAGTTCATCAATGAGCAAAGCGGATAGACATCTAAAGGAGGAAGAGCAACAGTTCAATAGATGTAGAAACGTTATTAAGAAGATGATAGCAGCAACTACTAGACAGAAAAATGTCAGTGTTGACATTAAGAAAGGTTTGGTGGAATTGGAAGATGCTCTGGATGCGATAGAGCGGCACCGTAGGGAATGGCGAACGGCTGATAAAGTACCCCAAAGGGTAGGGCAAACGCGGTATACGCAAACGCCGGTAAGTGTGGGAGCTTCGGATCCACCTCCGGGACCAAAAGAGAAGAAGCTTAAACTTAGCACTGAAATACAGAAAGTGCAACCTCAATCCACAGAAAGGTTGGCGACAAATGACGGAGAAGATGATCAAAGCCCTTGGTCCGTGGTAAGGCCGCGGAAAGCACGTAAGTTGGAAGAACGGCAAAAAGAGAAGAAAAGGGGGACTGCCGAAACTGAGGTAGATAGATCGACCACTAAGAAGGAAAGGAAGAGGCGAAGGAAGAATAAACGCCCGCCGCGCCCTGAGGCGCTGGTAATTAAACCTGCCGAGGGTAAAACATATGCAGAAGTTCTTGGGGAGATCCGGAGGGGTATAAATCCAGAAAACTCGGGTATTGAGATAAGATCTATCCGACAAACCAGAGCAGGAGAAGTCCTGCTTGAGCTCGGCCCGGACGCTACAAATAAAGGAAGTTTCAGTGAAGTTTTGAGGAATACGCTCGGAGATAAGGCAAATATACGCCACCTCGAACCTATGGCCACTCTAGAAATTAGAGATATGGATAGTTACACCTCTGAGGACGAGGTACGGGATGCCATCACCAAAGAATTAGGGGAGAAGCCGGCGGAGCTCAAGATCTTTGTAAGTAAAGCCAACTTTCGAGAGCAGAAGGTGGCTATTGTAGAACTAAGCGAACGGAGAGCTAATGAATTATTAGCGGGTAACCGCATCAAAATAGGATGGGTGAGCTGCAGAATAAAAAGAAGAATAGCGGTGATGCGATGCTATGCATGTTTTGGTTATGGCCACCGGCAAATGGAGTGTAAAGGACCCAACCGGAAGATGGACGGAGTCTGTATTAACTGTGGTGAATTAGGTCACGTCAAAAAGGAGTGCAGTGCAGACCCAAAGTGCTTTCTGTGTGAGGAACGTGGATTGGCTACAGGCTCACTGAAACATGTTGCGGGAACAGGGAGATGCGAGGTTTTTAGGCAGGCCCTGGAAAGAGCACGCAAAGTATGAAGGTTCTCCAAGGGAACTTACACAGAAGTAGGACGGCTGACGCACTTTTAGACTGCCTTAGGGCGGAATGGAACCCGGATCTGCTCATTATAAGTGAGCAATACCGTAACCGGGACAGTCCGTCATGGTACGCGGACGAATGTGGTACTGCGGCAATATGGGCGCCGGATCCGACTATTACATCGGTCGATAGCCACGGCTCTGGAAGAGGCTTTGTATGGATTAGATGCTCGGGTATTACTTATGTGAGTTGTTATTTCACACCTAACGAAAGCATTCACGCTTTCAGAGAAAAGATAGATATGCTAGAGGATACTGTCCACGAATGGAGAGAGGCATTGATAATTGCCGGTGACTTCAATGCTAAAGCCCCGGAGTGGGGTATGCCTGCAGTGGATGTCAGGGGAAGGTATATACTCGAAATGGCGGCCAGGTTGGGTCTGTCTGTGGCCAATAAGGGCGATACGCCTACATTCCAGCGGGCGGGGCAATTAGGCACGATCCCAGATATTACTTTAGTATCTGACGCACTTGCGCGCAGAGTAAAAAATTGGCGCGTACTTGAAGATTATACTGGTAGTGACCACCAGTATATCCTTTTTTATCTTGGGCAGCGATATAAAAAAGGGAGCTGCACATCAAGGAATACACCCGGCTGGAATTTAGCCAAACTAAATGAAGAAGCCTTCTCTTTGGTTATTGAGCAGAAAAAAGCGGCTATTTTGGCGGCGCAGGGTTCTCCAGAACAAATAGTAAATGCCACCATGCGTTTAGTTCGGCAGGCCTGCGATGCATCAATGCCTGAGAGAAGAGTAGTACGTGGAAGGAAGACCCCTGCATACTGGTGGACAGAGGAGATTGCAGCGCTCAGAAGAAACTGCCTACGACTTAGACGTTTAACCACTCGAGCTAGAAGAAGAAACAGCATAAATGCCATGGAGAAGCTTGAAGAGTTTAAGTTAGCAAGAAGAGTCCTAAAGCGGGCTATTATCTGTAGCAAGCGGCAGAAATGGGAGGATCTTCGTCGAGAAGTAGAACTAGACCCCTGGGGATTGGGATATAAAATAGTTATGGGTAAATTGGGCTCTTTAAAACCGAGTCCTACATTGGATGCTCGAAGAATGAAGGTTATAGTTACAAAGTTATTTCCATCTCATCCCATAAGAGAAAGAATGTCGCGTACGATCCCTGGGGAGGAGATGATGATGATACCTAGGTTTACTTTGGAGGAATTAAGTAGCGAAGTCAACTCGCTCCGAAACAAGAAGGCCCCCGGACCAGACGGTATTCCCGCGGAAGTGCTCAAGTTAAATGTACGGCTCTGCCCGGAGATGTTCCTTAACATGTACAACCGCTGCCTCGAAGATGGGGTTTTTCCCGATGTTTGGAAGATACAGCGGTTAGTATTGATAAGTAAAGGAAAAGGAGACGTGAACTCTGCATCAGCTTATAGACCACTCTGTATGTTAGACACTGCAGGTAAGCTGCTTGAACGACTGCTTAAAGTACGGCTAACAGAGGCCATTCAGGTAGCAGGTGATTTAGCAGAACGCCAATATGGTTTTAGGCGAGGTAGGTCTACCCTAGGAGCAATCGGGGAGGTAGTAAAAGCTGCTAATGCAGCCCAACAAGGTAATCACTTCTCTAGGAAGATTGTGTTGCTGGCAACTTTGGATGTCCGAAATGCCTTTAATTCAGCTAGGTGGGAAGACATGTTGACAGCTTTAGAGAGGGATTTTCGCATTCCTCATTACCTGTTACGTATGATGGAGAGCTATTTGCATAATAGGAAGCTGAGATATGATACCACAGAAGGACCTCGGCAGGAAAGGATTACGGGTGGTGCCGCTCAGGGCTCAATCTTGGGCCCAGACCTATGGAATGTCGTATATAATGGAATATTATGTATGGAAATGCCACCAGGTACTTTCCTAGTTGGCTACGCGGACGATATTGCTGCTGTTATCGTGGTAAGGGACATAGAAGATGCTCAACTTAGGCTGAACCAAGTCATGCGGCGCGCTCACTGCTGGCTTGAGGACCACGGGTTAGAGCTGGCCAAGGAGAAAACAGAGATTCTTCTGATAACCAGGAGACATATCTCTACCAATGTGCACTTTCAGGTGGGCAATCTATCTATGGGCACGAAGAGTGATGTGAAGTATCTTGGGGTGCGCCTGGATACTAAGTTGACGTTTGGCGCACAATTAAAACATGCCGCGACGAAGGCCGCTAAGGTAACTTCGGCATTAAGTAAATTAATGGCGAACTCAGGGGGACCTACCGCGAGCAGGCGTCGTCTTTTAATGTCCTCGGCTAATGCAATTTTATTGTATGGCTGTGAGATCTGGGCCGACGCACTTCACAAAGAGAAGTACCGCAAGCGGCTTGCCGCAGTACAAAAAAGATGAGTAGTATATTATAGGCGACTCCAGGACAGATTTTCACTCCCTCACCACCCCCCTCACCTTATACGTCCCAACCATTTCCCTGTCCATTTCCACCACCCCCCTCACCGTCCCTAGTTACCCCCTCTCCCACCAAATGACCCCCTCCCTCCCCCGACCTATTCCCAACTTTTCCCCCACCCCCTCCCCCTCCCCTTTTCCTGTAGCGAAGAAATATTAAAAATTAATTTTTTTTTTGCTGAGGTCAGCAAAAACGATCTCACAACCTTCGTCATCCAAGTCCATCACTTACACCACTCAGCTATAGTGGTAACTTGGCAATAGTAGTTTTCTTTAGATCCTTATACCTCACCCCCACATACTTCTCCCTCATCTCTCTCATATCCTTTCTCTCTCTCTCTCTCTCTCTATAGATATATAAAATACATACACAGAGATTTAAAGAGAGGCTCTGCCCCACGTACCCCAGGCCAGGGTTCATTAACCTGTATTTTTCCATTCGTACAAAAGTTTATTAACCTCTATGTGTGCACAATGTTTGCGATGTAATTCCTAATTATAATATATATTTTTTTTTTTTTTTTTTATTTATTGACAAATACTTATGTAAGTTTTTTTTTTTTTTTGGTAAACAATAAACTAAAACTTAATCTATGGTTCCTTCTCATCTATTTTTATCGATCAAGTATATTGACATTTAATACAGTATACATGATTTATGAGTCACTTACCTGTGTAAGGTTTTTAGTAAGCAATTACAATGTAAATCTCCATTTTCATAATTTAAGATAATTTTTATTTATCGATATGTATATTGATAACACCTATCGAATCCAGTATATAATTATTATCGATTTTATGAGTCACTCTCTTAATAAAATCTGTAAGTTTTTTTTTTTTTTGGCAAAATCGTTAGGTCTGTTTTTCTAACGCAACATAATATACACCCTGATGTATAGGAAATAGAGAGAGAAAAAAACCAATCTTGATTAAAAATAATTAATATATTAATTTTATTTTTACAATTATTATGTTAAATGCACATTCAATAACTTATCTTTACAATAAACAAATTTGAAAAAAAAAAAACAATGTAACATACATCATATTAAACCATATTGAATGGCCTAAGATTTTTTAGCACATTTTAAATTCTTATGAAAAATTAACACAAAACATTATTATTTCTCTGTGGGGAAAAAAAAAAAGAAGACTATTATGCTATTTTATTCACAGTACTTGTAAATGGATTGTATTGGAAAATCTGTTCACTTATAATTAGGCAATATACACTCGTCTTAGCTGGGATCACATCATTCGTTTCAAATTCTAATCTTACAATTGTGAGACTTAAAGATATACTATGTCCAGGATTCATCGACCTTTGCATCTGTATTTTTCCATACGTACTTTTGTTCCTATTTAATAAATAGTTATATAGCAAAATCAATGTTAGTAATATTCCATAGGAATCATGTAACATCGTGGGAATAGCATATGTACATTTTTTCTTTCTCACAAAGCCTTGCAGTTTTTAAAATGAATCATTAAAATAAAGGCTTGCATGAATTTATAGAAATATCATGTTCTCTCTCTTACAGTTATGCTGATCGTTAATTTCCCATGGTACATTATTCTGTCATATCAAGTTTATATAAATAACATAATAGAAAAGAATATTTCTTTTTATTTAAAATAAAAATTAAAAATTATACATGTATAAAAAATATATATATTCATTATTTAAATAATGCTAATTGGATAAAATGTGGACTAATCAGTCATTGTTGAAAACAGTCAATATGTGTTTACAATTAAAATAAGTGTAAAAAAAAAAAGAAAAAAGAAAAAAAAAAAGAGACTCGCTATCACTTATATATTAAAAGATGATTGAATAATTCCATGTTAAATATTAAAAATTCACTGGTGGGTTATTTTTTGAAAAAAAAGGGTATAATTTAGTAGCACAAGTGTGAAATACTCTGATCCAACGTTTCATTTTGAATCGGTTCATCAATATAATGTTTTTTACCCATTAAAAGGGAGTATCTGTAGATAATGAATGCAGTTTTTACAATTAATTGATTTTGAATACTTAAATATTTCTCAGCGTTTTCCACTAGTAAAGTCTTGATTAAATGGATGGCTGATTCCCATTTGTTCTATTATTTGCACATTTCAAGTTGCAATGCGCTTCTTGTACCCAAAAAATTATACTTTTAAGTACATATAGAATCTGCTCAAATTTTGATGTGTGTAAGAGAGAGAAAAATAAAAGATCTATTAGAAGATTAAAAAGATAAATAAATATCTGTAACTGAGCGCTTCTATAATGAGTACTTGTACACAAATCGTATTATTAGGTGCATGACTAATGTATGAAACAGAACACACAAAAACAAAAGGAACTAATGAATAATTATACAAAATGCATTATTAAGCGCGTAAAATTGTGTGTAAAAGATTGGCTCTAACATGAAAATTTAAGTAAATGCTCAAATAATATTTAAATAAATATAATATAATTGTAAAATTAAAACGAAAAAAAAAAAAGTCGATAATAGAAAATATTTTTCCAACAAAGAGAATAAAAAGAACGAGCTTAGAAAAAAAAACCGTTTAATTTGCATACGTCACAGCGGTAATAGTATATAAAGTGTAGTGACGAGTGCACAAGACATCACTCTATAGAAAAAACTGTGTTAATTAGAAGTGCGACCAGTGATCTCACGCCTGCTTACTCCTATTTCAGGTAAGATTTCTATTTCATTACGCTTGGTAACAATAGATTCTACATTAGTTAGATTTATGTTAGGTTTTTTTTTTTTTTTTTTCTAATTTTTCATTGATAATTTAAAGAAAAAATAATGAGTCAAGAAATGACATGTATATTAGATGATTATGAATGTATAAAAGTGAAAATGGTGATTTATGATTCTGGTTTCTTGTGTGTGGACTGTAGTAGGAATGTGCACTTAGAACAAATTAAAAACATTAGATACTCCCATAATTTAATATATTCCACCAATATTGTAAAACTTTTTCTCATTTGTTTAGATCCTAAAACAATAACAAAAAAAAAAAAAAGAAAAAAAGAAGAAATTATACACATTTTCCTCAGTTTTTGGAGATTGGTTTTTTTCGCTTTTTAACCAGCGTAAGTGGTTTTTATTAATTATTTTTTTCAATGATTTTTTGTTTTTTATTTTTTATTTTTTTTTTTAATTCATTTTTTGTATTTCCTCATGTGTTCAGATTATAAAAGAAAGACATAAGCAGACATAAGTGTATCTTGGTCATCTGTAACTGTTCAGTACATGTAAGTTTTTATTATTTTTTTTCTATTTCCCCCTATTAAAAAATGTTTGATATTATTTAACTTTAAAACAATTTGATTTGTGTGAAGAAATTATACACATTTTTCTTCAGTTTTTTTATTTTTTTTTTAATTCATTTTTTTTTTTTTTTGTATTTCCTCATGTGTTCAGATTATAAAAGAAAGACATAAGCAGACATAAGTGTAAGGTGTATCTTGGTCATCTGTAACTGTTCAGTACATGTAAGTTTTTTTTTGTTTTTTTCTATTTCCCCCTATTAAAAAGTGTTTGACATTATTTAACTTTAAAACAATTTGATTAGATCAAACATCAAAACAGACTTGAGAATGGACTCGTTTGACAATGAGAAAGCCTTTCCGGATACATCTAAAGTTTGTGCTCGTTGTGGGAAAGTGTTCTCCCGTCCCGACAACAGGCGACGTCATGAGAAATATTGCCAGACTAACTTTACGGGCATTTGTTCTTCTTGTGGCAATATTTTCTCTGACTTTTACAATTTAACTAGACATGAACATGCTTGTACTAAGACTGAAAGACCAAGCAAAAAACTGAAGACAGAACCTTCTAGATCCCAATTACTGGCGACAATTCCCAACACTGACGGACTGATTGAATATGAAACAGCGTTTGAAAGCAGATTAAAATCATATTTCGTAAGATCAAATGACAATTTGGATTTGACTCTGTTTTTAAATTCTGTAAAGACTAAACTGACGAACGCAATACAATTAGCCCTAACAGAATACAAAGCCATTAAATTTAACATACTTGTGGACTGTACCATGGACAATCAATTGGGGGAAGAAACGGACGTTACATTTAAGACAAAAAATACAAGAGTAGTTCGAGAGAGTGACATTTCTGAACTACTCGACAATGCGTACGAAACACTACAGAACGAACTGGAACAGACAGAACTGAAAAAGAGTGGCTGGACACTGCATGCTGTAGATGGTTTAAGACTGAGAATTAATAAATACATACCCTTACGTGGAAGTACTTACATTCCTTTACCACCCAAAATATTCAATACTAACTCCTGTATTAACGTAAAAAATAATGACAAACAGTGTTTCCGATATTCCGTTTTATCCAAATTGGTTCCTGTACATCCCGAAAGAGTAAGTAATTACACCAATTTACATCATCCTTATGACTTTTCCGACATCACATTCCCCACTCCCCTATGTGACATAAAAAAATTTGAAAAAAAAAATAATATATCGATCAATGTCTTCGGGTTGGACGACAAAACTAATGTTTACCCATTAAAGATTGTAGCCACTGAACTGGAAGACCATAGAGACTTACTATTGATTGACAATGATGACGGACTACAGCACTACGTTTATATTAAAAACTTTGAACGACTGTTACGTAAACAAATGACTGGACATGGACATAAAATATTAATCTGCAAAAGGTGCTTTCAGCATTACATTGTTGAGTACAATGGAGTAGAAAAAATGGAAGAACATAAGAAATTGTGTAAAAAAAATAAACCTGTTTCTGTTGATCTTCCTTTTAAAAAGCCGTTTGTACAGTTTGAACATGTCGAACGAGCGCTGAGAGTACCTTTTGTAGTTTATGCCGATTTTGAGGCTATTTTAGCACCAATCCAGAACTGTCAACCAAACCCCGAATTATCCTACACTCTTCAGTACCAAAAGCATGAGGCTATGAGTTTCTGCACATATTTAAAGTGTACTGAAGATGTAATCCAGTTGGATCCTACACTTCCTACTGAACCTTATATTTATCGGGGAGAAAATGCTGCCGCTCATTTCCTTCAATATTTAAAAAACATAGCAGAAAAAATAAGTGCTATATACTCTAGACAATTACCAATGAAACAATTGACTATAGACGAACAAAGACGACATAACGCAGCTAACACTTGTTATATGTGTGACAAAACTTTTACAACCAATGACAAAGTACGTGACCACTGCCACTTAACAGGACGATACAGAGGGGCAGCTCATTCTACCTGTAATATAAGGTATCAAAACCCCAACTTTTTACCCGTTCTCCTACACAACCTTACCGGATATGATAGCCACTTTATCGTACGCGAACTCGACTACGATGACAAACAAATAGACGTCATACCAAATAATGAAGAGAAGTACATATCCTTTAGTAAAACCATAACACCACATATAAAACTACGATTTATAGACACATTTCGATTTATGCCATCTAGTTTAGACAAATTAGTACAAACACTACCCGACATACCAGACACTAGTAAATTTTTTACACCAGAACAACTTCCACTATTGACAAGAAAAGGTGTTTTCCCATACGAATACATTACTGACTGGAACAAATTAAAAGAGACAAACTTACCACCAAGGACTGCCTTCTATAGCCACTTGAAAAAATGTGATATTACGGAAGAGGACTATCAGCATGCATGTAATATATGGTCAACTTTCAAGTGTAAAAGCTTGGGAGAATATAGTGACCTATACCTTAAAACTGATGTATTGCTGTTAGCTGACGTATTTGAAACATTCCGTAATGTCACATTGACAACACACAAACTGGATCCTTGTCACTATTTTACATTGCCCGGCTTATCCTGGGATGCCATGTTACGATATACAGGTATCAAATTGGAACTTCTCCTAGATTATGATCAGATAATGATGGTTGAGCAGAGCATCCGAGGTGGGGTATGTCAAGTTGCTCATCGTTATTTGGTCGCAAATAATAAATACATGAAAGATTACAATCCAAATAAAGAGAGCACTTTCATAACCTACCAAGATTGCAATAATTTGTACGGTTATGCCATGTCTCAACCATTACCTTATGGAGAGTTCCAATGGATAAGCCCCGAACAATTCAATATTAAAGACGTAACTGCGAACGACGACTATGGTTATATAGTAGACGTAGACGTACACTATCCCCCACACTTACACAAGCTACACAATGACCTACCTTTCCTTCCGGAAAACATAATAATCGATAAACAGAAAAAATTAGTAGCCCATTTGAATGACCGGTGCAGATACATAGTTCATTATGTAACTCTGCAACAAGCCATTCAACATGGATTAGTTTTGAAGAAAGTTTATCGAGTACTAAAATTCCGACAATCAAACTGGCTCAAACCGTACATTGAACTTAATACAGAACTTAGAAAAAATGCGAAAAACAACTTTGACAAAGACCTTTACAAACTGTATAACAACTCGGTGTATGGGAAAACAATGGAAAATATTAGGAAAAGAAAAAACATAAAACTTGTCAGTAGTGGAAAACGTATTGAAAAATTAATAGCCAAACCTGGATTCATTGATCGAACCATCTACAGTGAAAATCTTGCAGCTGTCCACATACTCAGACAAGACTAACCTTTGACAAAGCTTTATATTTGGGAGCATCTATTTTAGACTTGTCGAAATGTACATTATACAGTTACTTTTACTCTACAATGGCAAAGATCTACAAACCAAACATGATAAAAATCGGTTACATTGACACAGACAGTTTTATTTTCGAAATAAAGACGGAAGACTTGTATCTGGACATGAAATTACACTTACTGAATGACATGGACACTTCCGACTACCCAATATCTCATCCTTGCCATTCCAACAGGAATAAAAAGGTTCTCGGCAAGTTTAAAGATGAGGCAAACGGAAAAATTATAAATGCTTTTGTGGGTTTACGTCCTAAAATGTATGCTTTGGATATTGAAGGGTTGGAAATTCTGAAGGCTAAAGGGGTTCACACCCCTTCATTACGACAAAATATTAAATTTAAAAACTACATAGAATGTATCGAAAAAGAGCAAGTATTCAGAGTTCCAACCACTTCAATAAGATCCACAAAACATCAATTATCTTCAGTTACAATAAATAAAATAGCACTTTCACCCAATGACCACAAACGGGTAATTCAAGAGGATGACAAATTTACGACGAAAGCGTTGGGATACAGGGGGGAATAGTATAAAAAATTGTATTATATATATATTATTTATTTATTTATTTATTCTAAAATTAAGTTATTTATTTTAAAAATAGTTTATTAAAAAAAAAAAAAATGTATTTATATTTATTGTAAATAAAACAATTATTTTCATTAGGTATTCATTAATTCTTAATATTATTTTATATATATTGTATATTTACCAAAAACAAAAACTATGATTTTGTTTTGTAGAAATAAATTGTGTATTTGTTTATAATAAAATATATTTTGTTAAATTCAACTTTATTTTTTTTTTTTTTTACTTATCCTTTAGCTAAAAAAAAAAAAATAAAAAAAAAAAAAAAAAAAAAAAAAATAAAAAAAAGTTTTTTATAATATATTTATTTAATGAAAAAAAAAAAATTACAAATGTAACTTAAATAGTATAAGAAAAATGTAACTAAGTATTAAATAAGTGTACACTATTGGTTCCCAAGTATTCCTTAAATAGTATAACAAAAATATAACTAATTTCTAAAGCAAATTTTTACAATTTTCCCAAGTATTTTTATTATTTGGAAACCCAAGCCACTTCAACAACACTTTATTATTTTTCTTCTTCAAAATTTTCTCCACAAGATAGACATTAGGAAATTTAACTTTGGCAAGTTCTTGTTCATAAAATCCGCCCAACACGTTTTCACCATTTGAATCTTGTAAAAAGTAAGTGATTGGAACAGTTTTTCTTACTTGAGTCACTTTAAATATCTCTGTACTCCAAGAAGGTAAATATCCTTTGGTAAATACTGTCTTATATTTTGAGATGCGTACATGGTCGCCCACTTTGAACTTTGGTGTCTTCCGAACAATAGAATTTGGTTGTTGTGATAATTTCTTAATAATGTCAGATTCATTATTTTCAGTTACTTCAGAAGGTTTCATTCCAATACTTCTGTGTATAGACTCATTATTGTATTTATACATTAGCTTGGGTAAATTCTCCACCCATTTGTAATTGCCTTGGATATTAAACATTTTCCACATCCAAGTTTTTAGTGTGCGATTAAATCGCTCCACCATTGACGCTTTCATAACACTGTAGGTACTGTAATGATTAATTTTATACTTTTCCAAAAGTCGATTGACATGTGGATTATAAAATTCTGTTCCCAAATCAGTTTGTAAATTTCGTGGGCTAATTTTTGCCTGGTTTTCTATAATGTTTTGTAATGCTTTGGCCACTTCAATACCACTTTTGTTTTTTAGAGGTTCCACCCAAGCTTTCTTCGAAAGACAATCAATTACAGTGAGTAGATATTTAAACTTTCCATCAGGAAAATTTGACATTATAACCGTATCCGCTTGCCATATGTCATGCAAACCTTTCAATAATACTCTTCTTCGTGGATAATTCTTCCTCGCCGGCCTGTGTAGTTCATCGACAACAATCTGTTTAACATTCATTATTCAATGTAGCCACCTTCTCTTAGTTCTTCCATTATAGCTGTTATTTCATTTTCGTGCCCCCGGTTACCAGCAACTACTGAAGCAACAAGTAAATGCAGACGATCAACTAATTCATTAGGATCATCCCAATAGACAATTCTTGGTTGATGTGTTGTTTTCAGTCCCAAACCAGACACATAACTAGTCGAGAATAATGGTTTTATAACATTTAAATACTTGTAACCACGGTTTGAATTTACTGGATTCTCTGTAGAGTAACCACGATAAATGGCGTTGGTACTTGATAATATTTTCTTATATATCTTTTTGTCAGACTCTGCCACTAGGCTAATATCTGGACGCTTCATGAATAACAATTCAAACAGTCCTGGTGTTCCTTTATAGTGAACGCCGTGAACTACAATGTTGTTGTTATCTAATGTAACTTGAGAATCTCCAATCAGCCAACGTTGACCATCGACTCGCATACCATATATTTTATCCAAATGATCACCATGTCGGCCATTCAAATATTTGTCAATGTATTTCCTCGCAAGATGACTAACGTGTTTAAGATAAGTTTTCGCTTCTTTCCGTCCTTCAGGTGTACGGAGCACTTCTTTTATCTGCTCTACTTCATCTTTTGTCTCAAATACTTCATCACTGTTGTAACTGCACCCTCCATCACTGTCATCTTCCTTTATTACACTCTCATCCTTTACCAAAGCGTCACTTATTGGTGATACTACACTTGCTGGTGATGGTAGTTGTAACTGATATTTTGATGTGCTAGGTTGGTCAGTTACCATTTGAGTGATGCTTAACTTCTCCTCTGGTTGTTGTTGTTGTTGTTGCTGCTGCTGCTGCTGTTTAAGAGTGGTTACAATCTCTTCCAGTGGATGTACAATTGTCTGTGTAGCTTGATTAATTTGACGTTGTTCTTGAGCTAATCTCTGTTTCAGCAGTCTATGTTTCTTGCGAATATTCTCACTTGAACGTGCAATTTTCAACTTTAATTTCTTGTCCACATCTGCCATTATTATTATTATTAGATAGAAACAAAAATATCAAATCCTTTTCTATAACGAGCACTTTCACAATTTCTTTTAAATTCAGAATCTTTCTCAATAACTAAAAAACCGTATTTATCCGACCAGCATTGTGAACACAACCACTTAAATTCATCAAATGATATATCGGTGTTCACATGATCTGAATATATATGTTTCAAGTTCAATTCATCTTGTTTGAATAAAATTAACAAATTTGCATTATCTCTAATCAACTGTTTGGGCACTTTACTATATGTTTGACACAAATAGAAAGAGTCAATGTTATTATGACGTCCCATGCAAAAGAAATCTCTCATTGTGGTTTGTTTTTCTGTTGAAACATCGTCAAAGATGAATACTGAATTGGGTTTAGCCTCTTGTGGTGTAATAATGTTATCTGAATCGCTATAGGTAAAGTATCCAATTTCAGGAACTTGGTTGAATATTTCATTCAATAAGCGATATTTGGGTTGGTTTAGAGATTTACCATATACATATACATTGGAGAATTTTAAACCATTTCTCTCGGTCAACAGTGCAATCATCAGATTAGTTTTACCCGAATTAGATGGTCCTGCAACAATACATCGCACAGAATTAGGCAGTAAAAGTCCATTTTTCCGATTGCTGGCGTCATCATCAATACCGGTGTATTCCATAATTGGAAGTCTGGTTGTTTGTTGGTGGAATTTCATCGTTGAACTGGATTGTTTTTTCACTATTGCTTTCCATATATATATCCTTATGTGATGGACCATTTTTCTCAGTCATCACTGGGACAATGGCGAAGAAACGGTCAAAAGTGAAACAAGTTATTGCAGCTGTAATACAAAAAGGTATTGGTAAGAAGAAGAAGAAGAAGAAGAAGAACTTTAGGTTATTACCCATACCTACTGAACAACAGCATCAGAAGAAGAAAGGTGGATTTTTACCGCTATTATTGTCTGCTCTACCTGCACTGACGGCATTGGGATCAGCTGCAGCTGGAGGGGCAGCAATCGCAAAAGCGATTAATTCCGCTAAAGCTGCTAAAAAACAATTGAACGAATTGAAGCGACATAATGAGAAGATGGAAGCTATTGCACTGGGAAAAGGAATATATTTACGACCTTACAAAAATGGTAATGGACTTGTTTTGGAAAAGAAGACGACGAGCAATTCAAAAAACTAATTGTGAGATTACCTCTCCGACCATTAACAAATGTTGATTTAACAAAACTAGCCACAAAATTAGAGATTCCATATTTTAGAGGTGTTTTCATGAGAGACAATCTGCCTACAGTATGTAAAGTAAATGAAAGTGTTGTAATTAATCTTGACAGTATACATGGACCAGGCACCCATTGGGTGTG
>JAAEAF010007253.1:0-31280 GCA_011037195.1 Triatoma infestans
TATTACAATTATTACTGAATGAAGGATTGTATTATTACAATTATTACTGAATGAAGGATGGTATTATTACAATTATTACTGAATGAAGGATTGTATTATTACAATTATTACTGAATGAAGGATTGGATTATTACAATTATTACTGAATGAAGGATTGTATTATTACAATTATTACTGAATGAAGGATTGTATTATTACAATTATTACTGAATGAAGGATGGTATTATTACAATTATTACTGAATGAAGGATTGTATTATTACAATTATTACTGAATGAAGGATGGTATTATTACAATTATTACTGAATGAAGGATTGTATTATTACAATTATTACTGAATGAAGGATTGGATTATTACAATATGGTACAAACATATAATATACATATTTATAATGAAGTCAATCGTCTGTTGAGAAAATTCGCCATACAAGTGCTGGATACTATATTTGCTGAAGCCAGCCTAATTAACCGTTGGTATAGTACTTTCCACGCGCACGCTTCCACCTAAAGGCCTTATGTCCCCTAGCTCTCCTACCAAGTGCTAGGAGAAATCGGTTAAAATGGTCGGCAATCTAAAGCCTTAGGAAATCTCAAGATGAAACTTGAACAGCAATACTTAAAGGGCCGAAGTAACATTTGAAGGAGTCTTATGCTAAGTGTCCACTTGAGATAAAGTCTCGAGAAAAAATCTCGAGATCAATTTCATGATGTTATCCATTTGATATCACTTTCGCTCTCGAGACAGTTTTCTGAGACTCGACTTGTCACTGTACTCTCGAGACCAGGAACATTTCGAGTCCGCTTGAGAGCCAACTCGCAGTCACTTGTGTGGTTTGATCGCAGTTTGTTTATTTTTATCTTTTCTTTCCTAATGGATTCGCGTCAGGCCATAGCTTTTATAATTGCGTAAAAGATTGCGAAAAAGTGGAAAGAGTAGTTTTGTTTTTTTTAATAATTGTTCTATGCAGTCGCCTGTACAATAGAGTTTGGTTACAAAATTATGTTCAGAGTAGTTTGTTTGTTTACGTATTTAAACTTAAATCTGTGAGAGTAAAATTGAACGGAAAAAAATTGTTGTTTTTTTTTTGGTGTTTGTGTTTTTTTTCACACATAAAACATCGAAATTCATAATGGTGCATTTTCTATTTTTTTAACATACACCTGTATTTGGCAAAATTTGGAATTAACTCAACATCATCGTTTGAAATTACTTTATGTATCTCTCAGATACTCTGCGCTTTTTCATGTCCCATTTATATGCGCGCGCCTATTGGAAGGTTAAAAAAGAATTAACCAAAATACAAATAAAAGTATAGAATTCCGAAATAAAAATGAAAAATATACACAAGAATGAAATCAAAATCTCCGAGAGCTGAGAAAAATCTTCCAACACTGATGGAAGACTGGAGACTGAGTCACGAAAGCAGGGATGAATATGCCCACTTGTGACAGTTACGCTCTCGGACACCTGCGTGGGCTTGTCTTTGAGACTGCTCTCAGGCTAGTCTCAAGACTATTTTTTCTCTAGTGAACGCTTAGCATAAGATAAAAAACAGCTACCCAAGCATTCACTACTATAAGTGGAATCTAAAACACAACTCGCACAGTTATTCAAGAAACTGCTAGTAATAAGCAATCAACTGTCCTCAACACGCTTTACATTCAGACCATTCGCTAAAAACACATATTGTCGTAACTCAGTGGAATTCAAAACATGAAATAAAACTAACTGCAAAAATATGACACGAATGCAATATTTGCACCTCACCAAGGAGTAAGAGGAAGTAAACAAAAATATCATCCACTAAAATCAGTCAATTCCGGTTGTGGTATTTTTACCAAAACATTCATGTCAGATCCCCATGATGATCGTATATTTCTTTTTATTTCCCATAATTGATGAGCTCATTATGATTTTAAGATATTTTATTATTCACATGATAATTCACAAACTAAGAGTTCTTTTTTTCTGTATTTCTTTAATTAAAAAAGTACAAAACAAATTCAGGTTCACTTTTGTGATTCAAATTAACCTTTAAAGAAAGCACAGTTAATTTACCAATTTTGGGGAATTAAATTTTTTTCAATTGTAATGATACAAATAAATCTAGTTAACTCGGTTAGCCTGAAGAAGGTAATAGATTTGCCGAAACTTTGGTAAACAGAAGTTTTTTTTTTTCTGTGATCACTCCTCAGCATCCAACTTTGCATAAGCTCTATAGCCATATTATGCAATATTCTTCCGGCTAATAGATTCAAATAATTCCATCAGTTAAATGAGAGAAATAGTTTCGGACTCCTATGGCGCAGAGGCCCAAATTCCTTCACATTATTTTTAAATTTTTTTAACGATTTAAAAAGTCATTCAACCAACTTTCTATCATCATTTCATTCATCTTTCAGCATCATCTTTTTTTTCTTTTTTTTTACTTCAATTCAAGGTGTTACACACACATCTCCTTGAAAATAAAAGTGACAAATCTATAAAACTAACAAACATTCAGTCTTTCACATACAATCCCATTCATATGGGAACTTACCATCCTATACGATGTTCGTCTCACTTTTAATGATCTAAACCTAAATAATTAAAAGCATTATATACACTCTATACATAAAATATACATTATTTACAAACTGTATATATGTACATAACTACAATTTATATACAATGGGAAGAAGCATCTTCATCCTCAAAGAAAACTTCAAAATTCTCAACCAATTTTCAGCATGGAGTGTTCCATTTATTGAATAAAGAAAACATATTTTTCATTTAGCATTTAATTTCACTGCATAATTTATATAGCAATTACACCCTAAATATTTTCAAGGTTTCAGTTCTTTCAATCTTAAGCAACAAACATTTTCACTGCTTGGAAACGGAGAAGGTCATAAGGAACTGCCTATTAAAAACCCGGAATTTCATTTGAAGTTTACTATGTATGAATTGATGTAAGTATAATTTTACTGATTGATTTTTTTCTAATATTTCAGTAGCCAGTAATTTGCAAAAAAAATCATAATATAACGGCCATGTCTTTCATCTTATGGAAGAGACCTCAATTTACTTGGCAAATAGTTTATTAATTAATATGCTTTGAACTGATTTATTAACATTACTTTCCAAGGATATTCGTCAGTTTTAATGGTCCAACTTTTTTTTTTTTTGGATCGTCAAGGAACCAAAACTAAATTCTTGGTGTAATATAATTTAGTAACATGTAAATATATATATTTAGTTCACTTTCTTTGTAGATTGTATTACATCAAGGGCAACAAATTCGCTAATTTAACTTTTGAAGGCATCTATTACATTTGCATTGTAATGTGGCTACAGGTAAAAAAATGAAGATTTGGTAAGAAATCCTTGATTATCTGGCCACGGCCAACATTTAATTCAGGGTAGTTGCCCTTGTTTTGCTAAAACATTATAAAAAAAAAAAAAAACATCTGATCTCTAGTTAAAACAACACGCATGGTATTTTATGTGACAAAAAAAAAGTTTATTATTTATTAAGAGTGCAAACTAATGCTATGACATGAAGTTTAGAAATAAGGTTATATTTAAGTTCTTTAATTATTTATCACTTTGCAAGAATACTTCCTCGTCCCTGATTAAAAGTAGCTAGTAATTGTTTTTTTTTTAAATATGTAAACTAACTCTGTGTGAAAGTAAATATATTTTGTGGCAGGCAAAACTTATTTGAGAAAATCCAGACAGCCACAGTAACCTGGACAAGAATAACTGACTTGAAGTACTGAGAATAACCGGTGTAGAGACACCGGTCTGGCCAGGAAAGCTGAAGCAATTCCCTTCATGGAACTATCAATTAGCTTTTGTGGAATAATTTGTCATACTCTTCTCCAAACAGAACTTTGAAATTTGGAGAAGCCAATGGAGCACTGCTTTAGATCTGAATTGAGACAGGCTATAGGGGACAGTTTTGACAGAAAAAATCTGAGGCAAGCATCAAGCCATGCACAAAATTGGATGTGTGTAAAATAAAACATTTTTCATCTAGAGCATTACCATTTGAACTAACCTAATAAGATGGCATTGAAAAATTCTTTGGAAAGAGTTGTTCTAAAAAAATTACTCAATTGCCTTGCTGAGCAATCCAATTAAAGCCTGCAAAAATGTTTCTTACTTTACCTGGAATTTCCTGGGTACAACATCCAGTATTATATAATTTTGTAATTAAATTATCTAGTTAAACAGGACTGTAAATGCAATGTTTTGTTGTTGTTGTTGTTGTTGTTGAACTATCTGAGAACAACTGTTGCATAATTTATTCTTCAACAAAAAAAAGTCCAGCATGAAATGTTCTATCAACTTTCTCTCTGGTGGAGGGGGGAGCAGTATTTTTCAAAATACTAACTGCCAATTTTCTCTTCAAAGTTGCATTTTTTAACTAAATATTTATTTTCCATTAATATTATGTAAGCAGTGAACCTTACATCATCCTGGAATAGAAGATTAGAGGTAATCTTAACTTGCGCCACCTCAAACTGAGAAAAATAACCATATATTTATACAAAATTGCTAATTTTAGAGAAACCTTAATAACACAGCTCTTCTAGAAATGTTTTAATTAATTTTTTTTATATTTATTTATTGATATTTACACCGGTTAATAGCTTTAACAATAGTAAATTTGTTATTTGTGGACAATTAATAGAAACGGGAACGGAGAAGTCACTCATTAATGAAATTCCGAGTTATTCAGTTAAGTAGATCACAAGGCCACTGACGTTTTAGTCTTTGTGTAGAATTTATGGGATTAGTGAAGGATGCAAGTGTCACGGTCAAGAGGATTGACATGAGAAGAGGATAAACTGTTGTGAAATTTGTTGTAACGGAATAATAGGATTTCTTGACGGACATATGGATTATTTAAATCTGTAAGGATTGGATGGTTGCAGACAAAGAAAGGAGCTGAAACTATTCTACGGAGGATTTTGGATTGGAGGGTTTGGATACGATTATAATTAGATTGTTTGGTTGAACCCCACACAGTTCTGCCACGTATATCCAAACAGGTTTAAGTATGACTTTGTAGATTAGAAGTTTGTTGGTAAGTGTTAAGTTCGGTCGTTTGTCAAGTAATCTCATCAGCATTTTGTAACGTTGAAGTAGTGCCTGTCGTTTGAGTCTGGTATGTGGATTCCAGGTGAGGCGTCGGTCCAAGTATAGTAGTCTCAAGTAACGAACTTTTTGTACTGGGGGTGTTAAGCGACATTGTCATAATAAACTGGACCAGTTGTGAGTCATCGGAGAGTGAAAGAAATGTTTTTTTGCTCTTTTCAGCACTGATTTTGATTCCTCATTTGTTGAACCATTTTTGGAGTGAATTCAAGTGAGAATGCGAGTTGCTATTACGGGATCTTTATATGTAGCAAGAATGGCGGTACGATTCAAGAATGCCGGTAGAGAGTGGCGGTATGTGGCATAGTAAGCATATCAGCTATATAAATGGAGTAAAGGACGGGGCTAAGTATGCTGCCTTGGGGAATACCAGCAGTTATAGGATGGAAATTAGAGAAGGATGATTTACAGCTGACCCTAAAGTAGCGCTCAGTCAGGTAGGATTTCAAGACTGAGTAATAAGCTTGTGGTAGGAAACCTCTCAGCTTCCACATCAAGCCCTGATGCCAGATACGTTCGAATGCTTGTGCGACATCCAAGAAGGCTGTCGCGCAATATTTCTTCTGCTCAAGGGAGGAAGAGATTAATAAATTTGAATCAATTTATAAATCAAATCAGTATTTCCTGAAACATTTTCTAATTTAAGTGATAGTGCAATGGGAATTTTTATAAATTTAAATAAAAAGAAAAAAAAAACATTGCACCATTTTCTGAGGAAAGAATGAAAATGAATAAAAAACTCAATAATAGAATTCGGTACTTCTGTTCAATCAAATCGCTTCAAATTTAAAATTTTAACAGGGCTTCATTATTATTATTATCAATTAGCCCTACCAAGGACTAAACCTGTATCTAGTTAATAATAAATATATTATAAGAAATGACAGAACTATCAATGGTTTTTCCATTTCAATTAAGACATTAATTACCTTGGCCCAGATTAAGATGATCTGTGTGCACAATTCTTTGAATTGTATTCCTCATCTTTTAAGTATTTAGACAGAGGTCAACATGACCTGTTTTGACATTGACTAACCTACATTGTTTGTTTTGTATTATTTTATTATTGTATATAATTATATATTTGTTGTTATTATTGTAAAAAGTAGATTTTTACTTTCTCTTACTCCTAGTAAGAGGAAGTATTGTCATCGTGTCAAATTTTCGATATCGAGTTTCCACCGGAAATATCAGTTTGATGTCCCTTGAGTCAAAAAAGGGTTTTAACAAAAGGTGTGGTGTGTGTGTGTTGTGTGTGTGCTGTGTGTGTGTGTGTGTATGTGAAACAGCGTAGTCAAAAACCGAACAAAACCGTAGAAAGTGAAACTGATATTACACGTTTAGGTATCACCAGGGATCTGATGGGCGTTATCTGTCAAAAATTCCTCAACCGAAAGTTCATAACAAAATTATAAAATAAAGCTAATAAATATTCATAAACTGTTTTGAAATGAATGTTCTTCTCTACCGTGATGATTTGAATTAAGAGAGAAATCCAAACAGAAAGCAAAACTGAGCATACATTCTGGGTATCTTTCCAGTCTACGTATAGACATAATAATCTTCGAATTAATTAATGCTTTTTTTTTTTATTCACCTTCTCTTACTGCCGTTAAAGAGAAAGTATTGCGATATCGAGTTTTCACCGGAAATAAAAGTCTTGGGTTTTCTGGACCTGAAAAATGGTTTTGTATGTGAACAGCATAGCTCAAAAACGAAAAATTTGCCGGAAGTTCAAAATTAACAATCCTGACTATCAAAATGTGACCCAACAGGAAGTTATCTTTAAATTCCTTAAATTATTAAATAGATTTTTTTTTTTTTAAGACTCCATTTTTACTTTCTCATACTCCTAGTAAGAGGAAGTATTATAATCGTGTCAAATTTTCGATATCGAGTTTTCACCGGAAATATCCGTTTTGAGGTCCCCTGAGTCCAAAAAAGTTGTTTTTAGCAAATGGTCTGTATGTATGTATGTATTTGAACAGCATAGCTCAAAATCGAAAAACTGTAGTAAGTTGAAACTTCATATTCCGTTGTGTAGGTATCACCATGGGATTGACTACGTTATCTATCAAAATTTCTCAACCGGAAGTACCATTTTAGTAGTTTTTTTTTTTTAGCAGTTTTCTCAAAAATGGCTCAAACAATTTCACTTGAAATTTAGAACATCAACTACACATACAAAGAGCTACAACTCTTATTTGAAGAAACATTTCTCTGGAAAAATTCATTTAAGGGTACTTTTGGGTTAGAGGAGGTGTTACAGCCTCCTCTAAAGTGCGATTTCAGTTAATTAGACAATCCTGTCATCTAAATAATGTTAATTAGAATTTAAATATGTTGTGGAAATTCCGAGTTTGAAAAAAATTGGATGACCGGAAGTGCGTTTTTTTTCTTTACCACTTTACTAAATGATTTTTTTTTCCTTTTTCGCGATTTTCTTAAAAATGGCTTGGACGATTTTCTTGAAAATTCATACATATAAACTACACATACAAAGATGTAAAACTTTTATTCAAAACATTTCTATGGAAAAATTCATTTAAGGGCACTTTTAGGGGATGGGGTGGGGTTATGTTTTTCTCCAAAGTGTTATCATAGTTAAAAATTAATTAGAAATAAACAGATGGCATAAATTCTGAGTTTTAAGAGAATTATTAAAACCGGAAGTGCGCTTTTACTGAACAGTTTTTTTTTCAGTTTTCAACAAATTTCATTAAATTTGATATACTAACTATAAAATTTGTCAATAATTATAGTTTTGAAAACGGGAGTAAGAGAAAGTTATGTGAGTGTTTCACACCAGATTTTTTTTTTTTCGAAAATCACCAATATGAAGTTATTTTTGAATTTTGACAATAAATTGCTATATAGAAATGTCACTTTAAATAGTAATTTTATAGCGCTTTCAACCCCCAATCAACAAACGAATTAGAATACGAGAATTGTTGATATTCGAAGTAAGAAAAATCTCCAAAAGTAATTTCTTTCTAATACCATAACATTAAATTGAAAGAAAATCACTGTGGAAAATCCAAAATGCTGTAAAATAAATAACAAAACAATGGCGAGAACTTATTTGATCTTAATTAATACAAAATTTTAGATGGTAAAGAATTATACTTTATACTTGTATTTTAGGATATAGGATCTTCAAACAGACGTTCAAAACTAAACTTAAAACCAAAACACTTTTTATTTCTACTGTTACTGATACAGCACGCGGAATCCAACATGCTGTCCTTAGATTTTTTTCTTCTTAGGAGCCTCTGCAACTCACTGTCCGGTGATGGGCAGTGTTGTATGTACCTAGAGAACGCTGCTTGGGGGCCGGCTGTGCATTGGAGAAGGCTTAGGGGCACAATAGATCTTTCAGGACGCGTTGCAATAATCCCTTAATCTAATCTAGTTTTATGAAGCCCCTTTATTGATTTTTATAATAAAAATGTGAAATAAATTTGTAGACTTTGATAAGTAGATTTTGATTTAACACAATCTCTATATTATTAAAAGTCTTTCGTACTTACAGTGAATTGAATAATATAGCACCCGAATAACAGGGAAATTCTATTTTTACTGATCAGCTATCATTATTTTAAGTTTTGCCCAAACATAGTTCTTTCTTTTTCCAATGTGACCTAGATAACCTCAAAATGTTTACAAAAAGTCGTATGAGGGATTTTTTTTAATGCAATTGTTATTGGATATTACTAAAGCAACAGTTAATTAGGA
The DNA here is from genome assembly GCA_011037195.1 of Triatoma infestans. NCBI lineage: Eukaryota > Metazoa > Arthropoda > Insecta > Hemiptera > Reduviidae > Triatoma > Triatoma infestans. The sequence goes on from JAAEAF010007253.1 coordinate 8,882, forward strand.
TCAACATACAAAGAAAATTAGCACACAAAAAAAGTGGATTAAAAACGAAAATACAATGAGGGTCAAGGATTTATGGCGGCACATCATTTAACTAGGAAGCTTCATGTCCTTTAGGATATTATCTTGGTACATTATATTATTTGTTGTGCCTATATTATTGTGTATACGATATTTTCAACAGAGATAAAAAGAGTAAGGGGTTCCTCAATAAAGATTTACTTGAGATAAACTGAAGAAGGAAGGTCGTTTATAAATTTGTGGTTAAGCATATCCTATGTTTTAAGTTAAAATTATATGTTGCAATTCTATATAACAAACTAATAACGCAATCCATAATTCATACAACTGATTATAATTAAACTTTTTTGTTTTGTTTTCTTTTTTGTTTTGTTTTGTAAACATAAATTTTAAGGCCTAGATTATTGCAAGGCCAGACAGAGATTGTTCACTAAAATCTATTGTTTTTTTGTTGTTTTTTTTTAAACATTTCTATTTTTTATATTTGCCTAAATTAATTTCATATTATATTCGATTTTAAATAATCTAATCGCCATATATATTTATACTTTCTCTTACTCCTAGTAAGAGGAAGTATTGTAATCGTGTCAAATTTGCGATATCGAGTTTTCACCGAAAATATCCATTTTGAGGTCCTCTGAGTCCAAAAAAGTGTTTTTTAGTAAAGGGACTGTGTGTATGTGTATGTGAACAGAATAGCTCGAAAATGAAAATCCGTAAGAAGTTGAAACTTGATATAACCATGGCATCTGAAGTGGGTCATCTGTCAAAATTCCTCAACCGGAAGTACCACCTTAATTGTTGGTATTTTTTATTTTTTTGCATTTTTCTCAAAAATGGCTCCAAGATTTTCTTTAAAATTGTTATATTAACTACACATACAATGAGCTTAAAACTTTATTTGAAACATTTCTCCGGGGGAAAATTCATTTAAGGCACTTCTGGGGGAGGGGTGGGGGTTAGGTTTTCATCTTAACTGCTATTTGCAGTTTATAGGCAATGCTATCACTAATAAGTTAATAGATAAATATGTTTTGAAAAATTCCGAGTTTGGAAAAAAACAACGGATAACCGGAAGTGCGTTTACATTACCACTTTACTAAATGATTTTTTTTTTTCACTTTTTCGCGATTTTCTCAAAAATAACTCCGATGATTTTCTTGAAACTTCCTATATAAACTAAGCATACAAAGATCTACAACTTTTATTTAAAACATTTCTCTGGGAAAATTCATTTAATGGCACTTTTGGAGGAAGGGTGGGGTTATGTTTTTCTTTAAAGTGCTATCATAGTTGATAATACAATTCTACCAAACCAAACAAAATTAATTAGAAATAAATTGATGGCCAAAATTCCAAGTTTCAAGAAAATTAATAAACCGGAAGTGCGCTTTTACTGAACAGTTTTTTTTTTTCAGTTTTCGACGAATTTCATTAAATCTGGTGCACAAAACTATAAAATTGTCAATTAATTTGAGAACTGGAGTAAGGGAAAGTTGTGTGAGTGTTTCACATCAGATTTTTATTTATTTATTTATTAAATACACATTAATGGCGTAATTCTTACATATCTATTAGCTGTTATTTTTTTATTATAACGTAGTTGTTACTAATCATATTCACTCATAATAAGCTTTATTACTAGGTATTATGATTAATTTTTTGAAATGAACTAGTTTTGCAATGTTTTAAAAGTGGTTAGAGAGAGACCTATTTGTTTCTATGTTATCATTTTTTATACACCTGTTTATACCTCTATGTGGACTGGGTGGACTGATTGGAAAAAAGTTCTATTCATAAGACTTTTTCTCTTATAGCAATTATTTAGAATTATTTTGACAATTTTTTTTTTTTTTTTTTTAAATTAATTGGCCTTACACATAAGCAGAAGTGGTGGAGAACCATTATACGAGATGTGGCTATTAAATAACGAGACTGAAGCTGCTGCAGAAGAAGTACGCATGCGTCAAACGCCAGCGACCGACAGCTGTTTAGCGTGAAGTGCTTCTCATTCGAATGCAGTACCTCTCGCTTCTGTAAACAAATCCGTATAGCCGTAGCCTTCGTTCGCATTAGAGTTGTTTTTTTTGTTTCGCCGGAAAAATTGTAACTGTTACAATACAGCAACGAATTATTGTGAAATTTCACGTGAAACTTGGAAAAAACCGCTACTGAAACTGATAATTTATTGAAAGAAGTGTATGGCCATAAATGTTTATCGCGTGCACGTGTTTTTGAGTGAATGGATGAAAATATCGAAACAATTGTCGGTGGGACAATAAAAAACAAATATCGTATTATTATAGAGCCATTTTCCGTGGGAGCTGCTTCGTGTTGTGGTCATCGACCGGTTTCGGGCGTCGCCCATCCTGTCAGGGCGTTTTCAGAACAGTGCTGCCAAACACAGACTCGTACAGAGACTTACCTTCACAATAACCTACACTAATGAAGTAGTCTACAGAATGAAGCTAAGTCTCTGTACGAGTCTTTTCTCTTGTGTTGGCACACTGTCTGAAAAAACGCATCCTGAAGATGGGCGACCGCCACGAAAACCGGTCGATGATGACCACAAAACGAAGCAGGCTACCACTGGAAATGTCGGATGCTTCCAGCTCTGCGGAACCAACCCACCACAACAAAGTGATTAGTGTTTATATGAATGCAGTCACGAGGCAGAGAGACCTCACTCATTCCCAGCAACACTTGTATTCCCAGTCTAACTTCATAGTTAACTTTGTACTTGTTTCTAAATAAAAGTATCAAACTTTACATATATAAATTTTATATAATATGTGAAATTAGCATGCCAAGTTTAAAAGAAAATTTTATGAAGCCATTTTCTAGAAAATTACAAAACAATAATGTATGTCCAATTAATGAATTTTCTTTGCATTTGAAAGTGCTTAATAAATCATATATTTTATAGTGGTAAAATCGTACAATTTACGCATGTGACACTTCTTAGCTTTTTACCTTTTTTACAACTTTTCAAAAAAATCAATTTACCTAGAAAAAAAAAGGCTGTTTCCAATGTAAGTAAAGAAGGGGAAATTACAAATATAAAATTACCATATAATGACATTTTTCCATTTATAAAATGGAATTATTTAAATCAATGGCAGGCAATGTATTCTACATAGGTGACAAAGTTTTACCCTACTGTAAGTAATAAACTCTGGTTTCACTCAATAGCTCCGTCAAAACGATTTTGCTGCCTCATTTCACGCCTAAGATTTAATCATAGCAAAGAATATCTGTATAAGATTGGTGTGGAAAACTCTCCATTATGTGCATTATGAAAGGGAAATGAAAGCCTAGAAACACATAATTATGATATGCCCAAAGTATAATATTAGACGAGAATTGTTTCTTAAGAAAGTAAGTACGGAATTAACTAATCCTTTTAATTATAAAAACACTACTTGCGGAAGCCAACGTAAAAGTTGACAGTAAGATAGTTGAATTTATTGGTAGTTTACAAATAAAAATTTAGCATTTGAAGTATACACATAGGATAAATCAAGAATTTTAAATTAGGATTACTGGAAAATATCGAAGGAAAAGGATTGTGAGATTCGGTCTTTTTTTAAAAAATAAGAAAATTTAAATTCTTGCCAACGTTTCGACAAATATATTGTCTTTTTCAAGGCTTACAACATACAAATACAAAGTTTCTTTTTTGAAAGACAAAATCAAGAAACAAAATCAGAAAATAATAAAAATCAATAAAATTATTGATTAATTTATAAATTTTTTGGTTTACTTACATAAAAAAAAAAAAACTGTTAAATAATCTTCAAAACATAGCAATTTTAAAAACTTATGTATAAATTTGAAAATAAAAAGTTGAGAACACAACATCACAGAGAATAGCCTGTGATGTCTGTGTTGTCACTATTCTCGTAATGTTGTGTTGTTCTCCAACTTTTTATTTTCCAAATTTATACATAAGTTTTAAAATGTTATGTTTTGAAGTTTTATGTTTTTTTTTTTTATGTAAGTAAAACCAAAAAATTTATAAATTAATCATAATTTTTATATTTTTTTTTTATTATTTTCTGATTTGTTTCTTGATTTGTCTTTCTTGTCTGTTGTGTAGGCCTTGAAAAAGACAATATATTTGTCGAAACGTTGGCAAGAATTTAAATTTTCTTATTTTATTAAAAAAAGACCGAATCTCACAATCCTTTTCCTTCATTAGGGGATTACTCTTAAAATAGATTTACATTTAAAGGAGGTGCGAGGAATATCGAGTACTCCACCCCCATAGAATGGAATGAGTGTATGAATGTAGGTTACGAAATTAATAATTTGTGCGAACATATTTATTAGCGTGTATGTATTTATTAGCGAGAATGGATTTGTATGTTAGAGCGTGAATAATATGTGAGTGAATTATGTAAATAGTTGTATATAGCTTTAAATTAGGATTAGGTTTAACGGGATGAAAGGAATATCAAGTACTCCAACCCACACTAGGGTACCCTATAGGTTCATTATAAGACTAGTATTATGTGTATAATAGATGTATATTACAATAATTGTGAAGTTGATAAACTTAAAAAAAAGAAGTAAAGTCCCATTTTGTTTTTTTTTTTTACTTTTTAACCTGAAACTTAATGTCAAATGCTACTGTGGTAGTTAAACGGACTTTAAGCCTCTTGCAGATTACGTTTTTTGCAATATTTTGTTCACATACATTATACAAAATCATATAAAAGACTATTCGTCATAAAAAAAAAAAAAATTATGTTATTATGTTCTTAGAATATCTATCTCCGGTGAAATCATAGTTTTGAAAAATTTAATATGAGCGCAATATTTCTTGTTACAACAGTAAGAGAATGTATAAGAATAGTTACAAGTTACAACTCTCTAAGTAAATTGTTGGATAGTGGAGTATAAGTAGGCGTCTTAAGCGTAAGCTGGAAGCTTCACTTTCCAAATGGCCTAATTTAAAACATCTGTTTATTGAAAATGTTACTAAAAACAGAATATGTGGATGGGTCTGCAATGTTGGATAACATCTGGCAATTTATCCGTCGTAGCATGCATATTCTTATATTGCTGACCGGTTTCGGATTTTTATTCATCGTCAGAGCAAATTTAAAGTTCGTGTAGAGAGTTCATTCACTTCAACGCAATGTATTTGTTATACACACGACGCTTATTGGTTTGTTGATGTATGTATGTATGTATATATGTATGTATGTATGTGCGGGAGGTTATAATAAGGTTATGTTACTCTGTGTGTGTGTGTGTGTGTGTGTGTGTGTGTTTAATGATAAAATGAAATAATTATAAATTATGATTAGTCATTAGAAAATAATATATAATAAATAGCATGTTTAGAAGTTTACATTATAACTAAATTTTTGATGGTATGCTCAGTGTATTATCAGGTCATTTTATTGGGGGGGGGGGGGGTATAGAAATTTCAGGAGTATACTATACTAATAAAGATAGATAAAGTTTGCAGAAAGGTAATGCAAAGTTTAAGGATAGTCAAAAACTTGTAAAAATAAATAAATAAATATGAAATCCAAGCAAGATTAACATAAGAAAATGTGTAAGTAAATTGATATGTAAGAAGGTTGGCAGCAAACGGCAAATTGGAGATGATACTAAAATAAATAATAGAAAAAAATCAAATGTATTCGTTTTTTATTTATCATATTATGCTTATTTTTAAATAATAGTAATTTATGTTTAAATGACATTAAGAATATGTTGAGAGAGATGTCGTGGTAACATTTTTTAGTTATTTTTTAATAGGCAGCGATAGCAAATTTCTACACTATGATGTCTAATCATAATTTATAATAATTCCATTTTGTCATTAAACACGTACACTTAGTAACATAACCTTATAACCTCCCGCACATACAACAAACCAACAAGTGTGATTGTAACAGAAATATTGCGTTGAAGTGAGACTCTCTACATGAAATTGGTGAATTTGCTCTGAAGATGGATGAAAATCAGAAACCGGTAAGGAAGAAAAGGAACATGCCATGCTACGACTGATAAAATACCAGATATTATCCAGCATTGTGGACCCATCCACATATTCAGAAACAGAATAAATTTAATAAATATTTCTTGAATAATATAAACACAGAGGCCTATGATAAAGTTTTTTCAAAAATAGACAAATATCCAGTCATGAAGATCCTGTAGATATACCATGTTTGCAACAGTAAGCGCCGTAATTGTGATTAGTTACAGTTAGGACCGCTCTGCTTTGCTGTATTGCGGTACTGGGTTAGATTCTTTTAAAATTTGTCTGGAATTTATGGAATCATGGAAGTATGTTGTATAATATAATTCCGCTTCTGTCCATAACATCTGATCGGTTGCTAGTCTAAAGCATGTCAGAAAAACCAACATTATTTTACTTGAGCAACAACCATGGGTAAAATTTTAAATGCAAGTTCCAATAGTAATTATTTCCACTTTGTTGCAACTATTTTATGATTCCTACCAATCTACCCCTTGGGGGTACGACGACCCTACAAAAACCTGGGGTTCTCCTTCACAATCCTAATCCGCTCTTCTTCTCTTTCTTGGCGTGTCTTCTCCGTGTTCTCACTTCCATTCTCCCCACTTCTTCTTTCATATCTCCAAGTCCTAATCGTGGGGGGAGGGCGTACTTTTCTATGGCTTTCTCCCAGTTTTCCTTCCAGGACCTAACTATAGTTTTCTAACCTTCATTAATAAACGTAGGTTATTATGGGAACAATGATGATTATTGTTACCAGAGTTATAATCTTTATGTTTTGTAATTACTTAGAGGTAAAGATAGGAGAGACGACGTACATTTCAAAGTTATGTCCTGTATTAAAATACAATGGATATATTAAAGAGGTCACGCTTATAAAACATATGTCAACTATTATTATCTACAAAAAAAAAACGTTATTTTTCGAAATAAAGTCATTCTCATTTATTCCAGAAACAAAATGCAAGCACACTACACTTGGCCGCCTCTCCTACTATGGTAGCATAAATGACGGACGCATCATAGGTAGGAGAGATGCCGTACCACTCTTTTGTGAATGAAACATGGCTGATTGACATGAAACTTGGTAAACAATTTGGCTACGAGTCCAACTTTAATTACAGCGTGGAAATCTTTCATTTCAATTGCAATTAATATCCATATATATAAAAATTCAGCATCCGTATGTTTGTGGCCGCAAAACTCGAAAAGTAGTCGATGAATTGACTTGAAATTTTTACACAACGTTGCATTTCTATGAAAGAGTGTTTATATATACTTTTTACTCCGAAGTTCCCACGGAAACGGGAAATTCCGAGCGTTTCGCGAGGTTGGCAGACGCAGACGCGTTGCGATCGTGGCGCGCTCTCTGAACCTCTTTCTCAACTACTTATAAGTACCTCTCACCACCACCAGTCTCGAAGTACCTCATACAAGTCTCGCGCAGTATTAGTAGACAAGTTATTCCAAAGCATCGAGACAAATTATCAAAATCACGCGGAAGAGCCATTTTCCTGGCTAAAAATGTCGACGTACCCGATATGAACAACATCATTCTAAACAGAATCGCAGGTGAAACAGTGATATACAAATCCATTGACTCCGTGATGGACCAAAGTGAAGTTGTGAATTTTCCAAAGGATTTTTCTTTCTTAATTCACTCGATGTTCCCGGATTACCGCCACACATTCTAAATTTGAAAATTGGAGTGCCAATTATATTACTTCGAAACATCAATCAGCCATAATTATGCAATGGTACACGAGTATTAGTTAAAAAATTGATGAATAATCTAATTGAAGCAACAATTCTCATTGGACCTCATAAAGGTGAAGACGCACTACTTCCACGAATAACACTCATTACGACAGATATGGCGTTCGAGTTCAAACGACTTCAATTTCCAATACGCCTTGCGTTCGCTATGACTATCAATAAAGCGCAAGGATAAACTTCGCAAGGATGCGGTTTGAATTCAGAAAACGAATGCTTCTCTCATGGGCAATTATATGTCGCATGCTCCAGAGTCGGTAAACCATCTGATCTTTATATTTATGCAGAAAACGGACAAACAAAAAATGTACTCCATTCACTAGCTTTACAATAACAAAAGACTTTCAGTTAAAAACATTTTTTCTTTCTTTCCTTTCAGTGCACAGCAACGCAAAATAGGGTATTAAATTGAATGATTTGTTTTTTTGCTGAATCTATGTTAACTATAATACTTCTATTTACTTCCCTAATAATTAAAATCAGACTGAGTCACAACTAAGCGTGGCCGGGTTTAGCTAGTAGTATATAAAAATTTACTAATGTGTTATGAAAATTCAGGTGTTCACCAGCTGATGCGTATCAATGTTCATAGAACACAGAAGAACATACAAAATAACGAAGAAGAATTTTGCAATACATTCGCTTCTGATCCCTCTACACCTTCGACTAACTTGCAAGACGCCACATGTTGGCAAAAAAGAGAAGTAAAGCCAGCGTCTTTTTTCTAATCCCCGTCATCTCTCATAACTTTACCCTAAGTGAAAATAATTTAAGCGAAATGTGTATAGTATAACATGAATTATCACACGAAATCTCGGAGTAATCCATGCCGTATATTATTTTTCTAAATAATTCATATTATTTTATGGTATAAAATATTATTATCTAAATCGCATAGATCTACTTCACATAAATCTAAATCAACTATTTCTCTACAAAATGAGAAAAAAAAAAATCCGGATATCTGTTTTTTCAAACTTGTAAGTTCTCGAGCTTATTTGACAGGGACTGCTTAAGTAAATAAATTCATAATGTAACTGATGTTTATAATATATAAAAATAAATTCGAGACTCTAGTAACCAAAAAGAAATGTAGGTAAATTTGAGAAATAAGATATAATTTCCCTAAAACATGAAACAGTTACTAAATATTTTATAGAAAGTAAAACATAATAAAAAAGAGAAAAAAAAAAATTCAAGAAACATGCATTTTTCAGGTTCTGTAAACACGATCAATCAACGGTACCTTATAAAAATGCAAAAAAAAAAAAAGAAATCATTAAACGGTCTGATGGCTACAAATTGTACAGTTAACAGTTTATAAATTAATATTATATATATCTTAGGTATACGAACATAAACACTGATTTTTTTTTACCTTGAAATTAAAACAAAGGTCATTGTAACTGACCTTGTAATAGAAGTTTGTTGACTTCCATAAGTAACTTCTTTATTTATTTACGAACAGATTAAATAGATAATTTCAATTTTTCCAAACATCAAGATTTTAGATGTATGTTTAAATTGATTTATTTATTTATTTATTTTTGTAATAAAAATTGTGTTATTCAAATTTAATTTTCTAGTATTCGGCAAATAAAAGTAATAAACTGTTAACATAATAATTTTTTTGTTTAAATTTTACTCTTAATCATTAGTAGAATCATACTAAGAGACAAATCGCTGTAGCTCAAAAACGATTTATTTAATCAATACAAAACTTAGGCTACTTTTTTAACATAGTCCCCCAGCAATATTTTTACACACGTCCCGTCGTTCTTCTAATTTGTGTGTGTGCCTCTGGCATAAAATTTTTTGGGTTGATCTTGGAAACCACTTTTGCAACTGATTTTTTTAAACTTCTTCATCGGATTGAAAATGTTTCCCATGTAAAGCCTCTTTAACGGGTCCAAACAAATATAGAAGTCCGATAGGGCGAGGTCGGGGCTGTAGGAGGGGATGTGGAAGGATCTCCCACCCCCAACATTTCTTGGTTTCTTTGTAGGCCAAGTAAGTTTTCTTGTACAACAGCTTATTCTGAATAATGTTAAGGACAGTTCCAACAATCGCGTGCACTTCTTCAGCTATCAGTTCAACAGCAATACGATTGTTGTCCTGAATTAACGTGTTAATGCGACATTCGACGGAGGAAGTTGCAACTTCAACCGGTCGTCCACTTCGTTGCTCGTCACGTACACAAACACAGCCACTTTTAAACTGTTCTACTCATTTGTAAACGTTCAAATGGTTCAAAAAATTATTCCCTTACACTTTCAACATTCTTTCGTGGATTTCCTTACCTTTGATATCCTCTGCAATTAGAAAACCTTATACTGAGCGTTGTTCTTCCGAGGTGCAATACTCGAGCGGACTCACCATTGTTAACTGAATAATTTGATGTTATGCTTACCAAATACTCTTGTACAGCTGGTAAGAAATTAAGCACAAGGATGCCAATCTATTATATTGATTAAACAAAACTATTTCTGAGCTACAGCGATTTGTCTCGTTACTTATTTGAATGCCCCCCCCCACCCGGTATGTTAATTTGGACCAACTTTTAAAGCTATTTTCATGAAAATCTCAAAAAAACAACATAAAAATAAAGTCATTGTTTAAAATTCCCAAAATGTAATATCCAAATTTGGGGTTTCTGTGATGTTTCCATTATTTTTGAATTCTTATTCACTTGCTCTCGCAACAATCACTAACTCAAAACACACATTCCATCCTTAAACATACACATAAACACATACAAACCTACGTAGACTATTCTCAAATAAAATTATTATTATTATTTTTTTTTTTTTTACGCACTTAGGTGAACTCAAAACATGGTATTACCGGTGAAAAATCGGTTCATATTCAAAAACATTTGACAATCTGCACTACCTTGTATTTCAGCATTAAGTAGGAGAGAAGAAAAACTAGGCAATTGTCTTGAACGATTGTTGAGAGGGTGTCCTCTCTAGTTTACATTTGGATTTCCTTCATTTTACACAATTTAATTTGACTTACTTAAGGGGTCTTTTTTTTTTTTTTTTACGAAATTAATTGCATCTAATTAAAATTTACGGGCGTTACCTCCCCATTACTGATGTACTGATGAAACTTTAAAGACAAGAAAAAAAATAATAATTACCTTTCATACATTATTGTAATAATTAATAAAGTTAGAATCTTTGAAGCGATCGCAAGGAACCTTTTTTTTTTTCTTTTTTTTTTATATTTTTGTCGGCATTGCAAGGACATAATAATCACCGAGGCATTAACCGCTTCTTTATTTATGTTTTAATTATACGTTTAAAACTTATATTATGTTAGTCGTTTAGAATTTATAAATATTCCACAAAAAGACTTTTTTAACGAATTGAGTAATTTGGAAAAGTTTCTTTTTATTATGCGCGTTACAAATTTCCGATCTTTACAGTGACTGACTTTTAAAAAAAAAATTTTTTTTTTTTTTTTCGTTTTCACTTACTACTGTATATAGAAGTGTTACAATCATGTAAGAATTGAAGAAGTTTCAACCGGAAATATTAATGTTTTGACATCATTTAAATTATAAATAAATAATATCCAAAAAAATGGAAAATTTGAAATTTGATTTTTTTTTCCAGAATCTCCAGCAAATCTGATTCAAACTTTTGGGTAAAACTTTTCAACCTAAATTGGACAACATTGCATAATATTTTTTGCATTTCTTAAAAATTGAAATGCATCTCTTGGAAGATTGTTTAAACATTGTATAGATGTAGGCCAATAATTTTTATTATACAATATTTCTTTCTAGGATATCTTAGGAATGTTATAGGTGCTATTAAAGATCGAATTACTATTGAAATCCCATTTCAACATATTATGACCTGTTTCACCATCTACAAAATAATAAGAAATATTAAATTTGTACTATAACTAATAGTTCTATATTTGTAATCATCAACTGTAAGAGAATCAGAGATATTTTCCGTGATAGCCTACTTCTTTTTGTGGTCATCGATCGGTTTAGGGCGTTCGCCCATCATCAGGATGTTAAACAGTAATAACATAGACATGCATAGAGCAAATGCAGTTGGATACACTGGTTTTTAAAAGTCTTTGTTAGGACGAAACTAGGTTAAGAGGGGTATTGCTACCTGAATGGGAAAAACATGTTCGGTCCTTTTAAGACGTTGTTCCCCTTTTAAAAATGGAAACATCAATGAGTGGGGATGTATAACTTAAACTATAATTTTTTGAAGGAGATTTTACTTTGATAATTATTTATCCATAACATCTTATTATTTTTATTTATTAATTTATAACAGAGTGAAATAACACGAAAGTGTTCAGCCATGGGCCACTGTGCAATTAGTTACTGATAAGAAATGATAGAATCCGAGCTGAATGATCGTAAGATAGTATAGATATATAAAACTATGTTAAACCGTCCTAACAAAGACTTTTAAAATCCAGTGTATCAACTGTATTTTCTCTATGCAAGTCTATATTATTACACTGTTTGACAAAAAACATCCCGATGATATGGGCGAACGCCCGAAACCGGTCGATGACCACAAAAAAGAAGCAGGCTATCGCGGAAAATATCTCTGATACTTTCCAGCTCTGCGGAACTAACTACAAACAACTGTAGGAGAAATTTGAATGTTTAGCTTCATATTTTATCCCCCCTTTAAGTATTAACTATCTCTTCAAGAGACTCACATCAACCAATGTTACTAACCAAAACTATCATAATTAGAATGAAAAAACAATGATAATAATTTATATAGAATGGAAGCAATTATTGATTTCTTCTATATTAAGGAAACCAAATTAAACATAAACAAAACATTAATGACGTATGTTATAAAATAACACAGAGATTTTTTTTTTTTTTTAAAAAATACTAAAATGAAATTGGAATAAAAAATGAAAACAATCTATTATTTAAGTAAAAAAGAAGCTATATTAAAAAATAAAACAGAAAAAAAAATCAATAAATTAATAAAAAATAGGAAGAAATTAAAGTCTTATCTATCAAGCATTATTTACAAGAGCTAATAATAGAAGTTAAATCATTTGATTAATAATTGTCTATAATTCAAAGTCACACTTAATAAAATCCAAAACAGACCAATTAAGCAATTTTATTACTTCTTTTTTTATCCAACAATTATGACCTAGAAATTTTATTCTCGTAAATTCATTCAAGGATTGGGAACATTTGTCGACAAAAAAAGGTATGTATTTTCATTTAAATTACACAAGAGAACAGTAGTAGTTCCTATGGGTTCGCAGTGTAATCCTATTATACTCGCACTTAGTTTAAATATAATTTTAAATAACTTTAGTATCTCTGTTTGTTATGTAGTGATTTGTAAATTCATAGTCGTCAGTTAGAATAAAATACTATGGTATTAAGAGTTGTTGGTTTATTGTTTGAATTGTTTAATATATAATCTATTTTGTAAACTATTTGTTAGTTCTGTTATTAGATTAGATTGAAGACGGGCGAGCCTCATTCCACAGTGACCTGCATTAAGAGGTGTATTGTGGATCCCCTAAAATCATAGCTCATCCTTCAGCATTGCCCCTATAAATCAGGCCTAGCAAAGCTGAAAGTAGCTCCGTCATGAAGCTCGTAGCTTCGGGATTGCTTTTCCCCCAGTTGAAGAAACCTTGTCCTCATCAGACCGGCACACTCACAAAGGATGTTTGCCGGAATTTCCTCCTCGGACCTGCAGAATCGGCATCATCCAAGTAGTAATTAGTGCATGTACCTATTCAGCCTACAATGCCCTGTTAGTAATCTCACTATTAGCCCCAATCCCTTCGGCTATGGCTCAGTAGATCCCTGGTTAACTTAGGTAAATGTCTTTTAATAAAGAATTTAGTCTTCCTCAGCCTTGGTGATCATTCCCACCATTGCAGACGCTGGTCTTCTTATCCACTCCTTGATAGAAACTTGAATTAGGCTCCTGGAGGCTTAGAGGACTTGGAGCGTTAGTTCTGTTATTAAGTTATCAACTTTACTTATTAAGTTTAATTTGAAAAAAATCAATGGTGTTTTCATTGTAAAGCTCAACTAATTTTTTATACCATAATATTACGCTTAGCTACATCAATATCATCACTCTTCTTCGCTCGACCAAGTCTTCCATTCTCTATTTACTCTTTATTTTCAAAACAAGTAGGTTTAAAATATAACTTTGTGTTTATAATGCAAATAGTAACTTTTGTATTTCATTCCTCAACTCCCACTTCCTTCTACTAAGCTGTTCTCAATGACAATCTATATATATAAAAATTCAGCATCCGTTTGTGGCCGCAAAACTCGAAAAGTAGTCGATGGATTGACTTGAAATTTTTACATAACGTTACATTTCTATAATAGAGTGTTTATATATATATTTTATTCCGAAGTTCCCACGGAAACAGGAAATTCCGAGCGTTTCGTGAGTTTGGCAGAAATGGACAGACGCAGACGCGTTGCGGATTGTGGCGCGCTCTCCGCCGAAGATATTCTGCACAGAATACGTCAAGAAACGCAATCATGGCTTGGATTTTACAGAAGAAATATACAATGAAGGGCTAATCTTCATTGAGGATCTTTGTCTTGCAATGTATGGCAAGTTGTTGGCACTATTGCGAGTAACAGTACCGAATAGGTCGATCAATGCAATATTCGAGAGAGAACTACTCAGAGAGCAATCATACACCAGAAATGACTTATTCGTCCAAGAAAATACACTGAAACTCCTTCAAGAACAAAAGATAGCATTTGATCATACAAGCTGTGACCAACCAATCCGGTGGATTTACTTTTTGGACGCTCCAGGTGGAACTGGAAAAACGTTCTTAATTTCCTTAATCCTGGCTAAAATCCGTTCAAATGGCCATATTGCGTTAGCACTTGCTTCTTCAGGTAATGCTGCTACGTTGATGGAAGGAGGTAGAACAGCGCATTCAGCTCTTAAAAACATTTTTTCAGTTAAAAACATGTTTTCTTTCTTTCCTTTCAGTTCACAGCAACGCAAAGTAGGTATTAAATTGAATGATTTGTTTTCTTGCTGAATCTATGTTAACTATAATACTTCTATTTACTTCCCTAATAATTAAAATCAGACTGAGCCACAGCCAAGCGTGGCCGGGTTTAGCTAGTAAAATATAAATTGTATTCAAACTTAGATTATTTTTTAATAAATGTTTACTTATCTTCCATACCATAAGGGAGAGGTATAACTTTCGCTATAGTAATATGATACTTTTAAGTTTCATCTCCCACAAAAATCGTTAAAATCAATTTTATCAAAAAAAGGTTTCAAATAAAATTATTTTTTAATTTGTATAAATCATTTGTAAATCATACAAGGAGAAGTGTAAAGAATAACGTTAGTGACCTTGCAACTTTGTAATAAAATATGGACAGTTATATAAAATGATTTTATTATATGAGAAAATTATCTGTAATCGGGGAACACGCTAGGAAGATTTTATTGCCGTGAGTAATTCAATAAAAAAAAACTAATATTTTTTAACTTATTAATAAATTGATTATTTAAATTAATTTGGATTAAAATTAAAAAAAAAAAAAAAAATTACTTAATAAAATGACCTTTATTGGTTGGATCCTTTCACCAATCACTTTCTTCTTGATTTAAAAGGAAGTTTATAAAGGATCCATTTCAGTAGGAAACCACTCCTACTCCTTCAGTTGGTAATCGGGTCAAAAGCTTTAATACTGGAGTGGTTGTACGTGTATTTATAAAATCTTTCGTTCTATTATTTTTTACTTTCCCTTATTCAACAGGAAGAATTATTATATTTATTTATAAATTTTAATTGAGTTTTTATGGAGTTAGAGAATTAGATTTGTGAGTTTTTATTGGAAATATATATATTTCGATTAAGAAAAATGAAACGGTTTCTGATTAAGGAAGAATAAAGTGGTTTTTATAAAATGGTTAATGTTAAATGAAGCATAACTCAAAAAATATACAAAAAAATTGCTGGAAATTCCATTTGCTACTTCCAGGAGATCCGGGATATCATAGTATTATGGTCAAAATTGATCGAACAAATATATTAATAAACGTGGCTGAGTCCGCAATGCTGGATAACATCCGTCGTAGCATGCTTATTGGTTTTATTCCGGACCGGTTTCGTATATTCATCCATCGTCAGAAGCAAATACACCAAAACTTCGTGTAGAGAGTTCACTTCAACGAAATGTTTCTGTGAGACTCACACTTGTTGGTTGTATGTATGTATGTATGTAGGAAGGTCATGAAACACACACACATGTAGTAACATAACCTTATAACCTTCCCACATACATACAACCAACAAGTGTGAGTCTACAGAAACATTTCGTTGAAGTGAATTCTCTACATGAACTTGGTGAATTTGCTCTGACGATGGATGAATATCCGAAACCGGTCAGGAACAAAACCAATATGCATGCTACGACGGATAAAATACCGGATATTAATAAATGTTTCTTTTTTCTTTTTTTTTCAGTGGTCCCGAATTTCTTCCAAATTTTTAGACACATCACCCAAGGTCTTAACCAATATCATTTGAAACGATTTTTTCAAGAATTTTAATTTTAGATAGTTTGTGAAGGAGTTAGTGAGTTAGGCTACTCTCTATTAAAGTATCATTTTACTAATATAGATTATATCGAGTTTACACCGAAAGTTTATGTTTTGAGCTCCTCCGTGTTCGAAAAAGACTTCTTTTCTTTTTTTTTAGAAATACTCTGTTCATAACCATTAAAAACAAAAATCGCACATAGCTCTCTATTTAGTTTAAGAACTATCAAGAAATGCATTCAAAATCTGTCAGCTATAGATAAATACTTTAGTGAACAATTATATTAATTTACTTCAATAAACTTTGGTGTTCTTGAGTTAGTGAGGAGAATAATAATAATAATAATAATAACAAATTAGTGACTTGGCTATTAACACTAAAAATTAATAATTTAATAATAATTAATAATAATAACGAGTAACATCTCGTCAGTAATTTGTTGTAAACAATGATTTGCATATATTGCAATAGGCTTCTTCAGGGTAGTGTTGGCCACTATTTTAGCTGAAACAACACTGTCAAAAAGCTTTGCTAGAAGTTTAAAGAAAATTTTGACCGTATAATTGGAGTTGTTGAGGAGAGAAATTAGGTTTGATTAAATGAACGAGAAATGAAGACACTAATATAATGTACCTAAGTTTACACTAACTGCACTGGACTTTATATATAACGAAAATGATAGAATGAATGGTGTCAGTAAAGATATGATACAATGCGATGTACAGTTGTATGGTTGTATGTGATAGATATCCTCTAGATAGATTCCCACTGGCTTATATACACAGGTTCTCCCAGTCTAGCCTGCCTAAGCCAGAGAGTAGTCTCTGTTAACTAGAGAGGGCCTCTCTTTTATCTGAGGTGGTTGCATTATCTTTGCGGTGCCATTACAACCGAAAATGCAACTTTACTAAAAAGTTTTTTGATTTCGTGGATGACTTTGATTTGATTCTCTTAGTGATGCCTATCACTTTTAATTAAAATTTTTCACAGAAAAATTGATTTTTGATGGATTATTGTGAAGTTAAGGGATTAGCTTAATCTCTAAGGCATTTTTTTTGTTTGCTATTTATATTTAGGTAGCATTTAACGTAATAAAGCCATATTGAGATACCTGCTCTCAAAATCAACGTAGTTCTCCACCGAACTTATAGATTTCAGGGCAAATGTATGTTTATCAAAAAATTCAATTTCAAAGATCAGTCAACTAAAATTATAATGCAGTAAAACGAGTGTATAAACTGAATTTGTTCTCTGCAAGTCTGTGTTATCACACTGTTTGACAAACGCATCCTGATGATGGGCTGGGCGAACGCCCGAAACCGGTCGATGACCACAAAAAGAAGCGAGCTATCACAGAAAATATCTCTGCTTGCTATTACAGATGCTTTCCACCTCTGCAGAACCAACCATAACAACAAAGAAAATTTAGTTTTTTTTTTATTTATTTAAGGCACGTCAACATCATTAGCACTTTTCATTTCAATTTCTCTTACTTAATAATAATATTAAATAGAATTAAATACGTTGCTTACATTTAACTATAATTATAAAGACTTAACACTTTTATTGGGTACAATTTTTACGAAAAAGTTCATTTGAACAAGTTTTGGAGAAAAGGGGGAAGGCTGAATAGAAAGTTGGTAATTCCCAGTTTTTATTCAATAACACGTCTGTTGCACAAAATGTAGCATTGAAATTGTTATTGACTACTAAAATTACATCATTACTAGGTCATATCAATTTAATAGGCTATTAAATAACAATAGTTAATTACAATGAAATGAACAGAAAGTGAAGCACTGATTCTCTAAGATATTAATCTCATTTATTATTGATTATTGTCGAGATTCTGCACCCAACTAACTTGACCTACATTCCAGGCTACCTTGAATAACCTTGAAATTTGATAGTTAATTTCTCTCAAGACCTCCCACAGACAATCGTTAAATCTTGTTGATTTATATCTAATATCTCTATTCATTTTACTTTAATTTCTTTATTTTCGTCCTCATGCGTTGGTCTAGTGGCTAATTTAGGGTTCGATTCCCGTGAGGTCAAAGTCGGTGTTGACCCAGTATAGTGATAAAAAGTGGCAAGCTACAGTTAGTAGCGCCCTAGGTAGTGAAGGCCGGAACTAAACGGCGTAGGAATTGCGACATGCTTACCACAAGCCCCCCTATTCAAATCGCCGTCTGGCAACCCTTGGACCTTCATGGGCTGTTTCGCCATAGGGTTTTATTTTTCTTTCTTTTCAATTAGGTAAAATTGTGTCGCTATTATTGGATCAAAGTGAATTATACTAACTAATTTCAATAAAATAAAAAAAAACTAATTAAAAGGCATTTTAAAATTTGGCTGGAATCTTAAAATTCAATATTATAATTTCAATCACCTTTCTCAAAAAAATTTCCTTAAATGACCCCTGAAAAAGTAGTAGTCCTGGTAGTAAAATTTTTAGTATTAAAGAATGACGTCACAAGTTAAAGCTCTTGCTTTTTCTAACAATGGTGAGCTAGTGAGGCTAGCGAGATGAACTTTGCAAGCTTGAAGTTGATATAGCTGCTATAAAATTGGAGACTGACAATAAGCCACTCAGATGGGTTACCTTATATTCACTTTCTCTTACCGCTAGAGACAGTTTCTAGGTGAGAGTTTGATTGCAGTGGTTGAAACCTATTGCAGTGGTCGTTACAGGAAATGTAATACGCGGTGGAAGTGCGTTTGATAAAGTGATGGTGGCTAATGAAGTTACTGAGTACAGCATTTCTGTGGCGAATTTTCTGTTTATTGATAGCATTATAGAAGCATTAAGCTCTTAGATTGTCTCTTAATCAAGAAAGTTTGCTGAATAAGTAAAAGTTATGTGATTCTAAACTCCGACATCCGTTCCAGACCATTCGTGTTCGCAAAATGCGTAAGCCTATAAGCTCATGCTTGCTCCCAGTTACTTCCATTTTCCACTTCAGCTAGCCTCAACTAGAACATTGACAAGCCTCAAGCTTGTCCCCGACCAATAGCTTGCACAGCAACACTTCAAACTGCTTCTTGATGTATACCGGCAACATTGGGCGAATCAATTTGAGTTCTAGGCTCATGGGCTTAGTCTCATAGCTTCCCTTTCCATCCAGATTACTTGAAGTGCAAGAAACAGTCTGCTAGCGGCTTAAATTTATTACTATTAATATTTATTTCATAATCTCAATTTCGCTTGTATCTATACCCCACAAAATCTATCATCTTTGCGAGTCTACGGTCACCGGAAACGAAGATGAAAGCTGGTGATTCCATAAACCAAACCACTATCAAGTGATTCTATTTTGGTGAGAGCCTAAGATGATAGAATTGTTCATAATCCCGCACGATTTGTACCTCACTCTCGTGCCATCCACTTTGAATGGACTACATAGGTGCGGAGTAAAGCTAGCTGTAACCTTTTATTATTTCCATTATTCAGTAGATATACTCAAAACATTGTCCCTATCAAAGCGGAATGTGTACTTCGAAGTGTTGAAGAAAGGATGGAGTTGAATTAAGCCAAATTCAGCGTTGCCACAGTTTTTAACCATTGCGATAAATATGGTCTGCACTTTAGTTTTTTGGATGTTCACAATGAATTATAGTTCTGGTCTCTGAATGCAACTGATCGTCGAAGAATAAATGTGTTTAAAATATGGTTTAAAATGCCATATCGTAAACTGAAAGAATAACAAGTACGGCTATGCTATAAGAAATTTAAGTTTGAAGAAAATGGGTCAATTTGAAGACTGCAAAAGAATTCTTTAGTAATAAATCAGTTTGATGAAACTAGTAATTTTTTGGCCACATTTTATCTTGAACTTTATTCCCGAAAACTCATTTCGAATAACTAATTGAATAAATTCTACAACGGTGTACTCAATGAAATAAGTAACATAAAGAAACATTTACTGAGATTTCATAATTCCAGTTTAATGTTGATAACACATTGATACTTTATTGCAAAGTCATAGGTGATACAATATTCTACTATTCAAACAGAAAACATTAAATATATTACAAACAATAAGTTCAATCAGAAAAAAAAAAAAAATTCTCATAGTCGGCCATAATGTCGAGTCATTAACCTGATTTACTTTTGAATCTATGATTTCTAATGTTGTTATAAATAGACAGAAATCGTAATGTAAATAATTTTAAGTGAAATAATTTTATTTATTGCGTAATTTTTCTTCTTAAAGAAGTAAGAGTAAAATAATGTCTATTTTTTTTTTTTAGGCGGGTTTTACGTCCAATTACCGATCAAGTGACGAAATTAGTGGGCGGAAGGCAGACATCATACTTTACTACAATATATTATTCAAATTTACTATTCATTGCCCTGCTTTGGACGAAACGTTTGCCACTCTCATGTATTCATAAATCAGACTATAGTTTCTATTATGGGGAGCGTTTAGTGTAGTGGTTATGAGCATGGACTTGTAACTGGGATGTTACTAGTTCGTGTCCCGCGTATAGTTAAATTTATATCAGTTCAAAAAATGTTAAAAGTAAAATATGTGCTTCCACGCCCGTCTACGATACCCAATTCGGTGGTTGGACGTTAAGCCGGCCTGAAAATAAATAGGCATACTGTAGATTCACTCGATACCTTGGACTCTGCATATTCAAGCAATTGATATGGATTCTGTATATAAAATTTTAAAAAGGGAAATTTGTAAAACCGTTGAACTTGAGAAATAATGCGACTAGTTGACTGATGACAACTTAATACAAGACAGATCTAAAATAAATGCATATTGAACCGATTTGGGCTTCATACTCAAGAGATCCAGTCAGGATTCTAATATCTACTACAGTCTTCCATTACAGTCCAAAATTCTTAAATAAATATTGAATACTAATCCGGTTTTTTTCTATTATTTGACCTTTTAGCAGAGTATGTGTTTTGCGTAGACAGGGAGAGCTGGCCTGTCGTACAACCTCCATCCTGGAGGACTGAGGGTGTTTGTATTCAGGGTTCCCTCCCCTAGAAGTGTTGCTTCCACTATAGCTGACGAGCCACTTCCGTCCGTTCGCAGTTTTTTGGTGGCGCCGTTGATCAAAACTAAGTTCTTCCGTCGCCTCCCTAGATAGAAACCTGCTGCCAGTTCCTACCACCTCGGCCGTCCTAAACCCGGATTACCTCCAGGCCGCCCTGCCGAGGCCCCCAATTCTCGTTTGTTCGCTGACCCAATCCACCGAAGGGAACAATACCACAACAATGGATACGGAATGCTCAGCTTAACAGGGCCGACCACGTGAAGGTGAGAGTGGAGTTGATTATTGAGAGGCTAGGAGATCTCAATGGATCCTATATTACGCATCAATATCCTACTGGTCCCCTCAGAAAATTGGGCCCCCCCCACAAAGAAGAAGGCGGGGAAGACCAGAGCGTCAATGGGAAGAGGAAATGGCGGCCAGAGGATTGCGCCAAAGAGACTGGTCGGACAAGGATTTGTGGAGAGAAATGACCTGACGGCAACCCAATAGAAGGGAAACGCCGATGTAAAGTAAAGTAAAAATATTCAATACACTAGCAACCAAGATATCCAATAAATCAATTCTAAAAAGTAAAACTACCATTTTCCAAGGACTTATTTAAATCGCTATAAAAAAAAATTTCTGGTGTGACACATTCACGCGACTTCCTCTTAGTATAGTTTCATATTAGCCTGGCAAATATTCTTCAAACTTAGAATTTTTACTAAATGTTTACCTCACTTCAAGGCTTTATCTTTGGGAGAAACTAAACATAATAAAACGACTTTTTTTTAAGGCACGCATAATCACATCCTTCCCTCAACAACCCCCTTATAAGGATTTTCTCAGAAAATAATTTCAACTTCTGTATGTATTGAACGTGTGTGGATGGGTCTGCAATGCTGGATAACATCTGGTATTTTATCCTTCGTAGCATGCATATTTCTTTAAAAAAAAAAAACTATTCATAAAGTTCCGCTTCCGGTCAACCAATTACTTTCTCTTACTCCTAGAAAGAGGAAGTATTGTAAT
>JAAEAF010007253.1:32400-44103 GCA_011037195.1 Triatoma infestans
TTTTTTTTCATTAAACTCGAAATTTTGGTAAACACATTTAAAATTCTAATTAATATTATGTAGATGATAGGAATCGTATTATACACGAAAGTAGCACTATAGAGGAAAACTATCCCTACTATAGGAAATTTAACTCCCAACACTATCCCCCCCCCCGCCAACAAATCCCCAAAATGAATTTTTCCTGGAGAAACTTTTCAAATAAAGGTTATAGCAATTTATAATGTGTAGTTAGTATTTAAAGTTTAAAGATAATCGCTGGAGCTATTTTCAAGAAAGTCGCAGATAACTATAAAAAAACTGATTCAGTAAAAATGTACTTCCGGTTGACCAATTTTGACCAAAAACCTTGTTGTCGAGTGGTCCGCTAACTGAACTTGAATGAAATTACAAGTTTTAAGTTTCTCCGATTTTATTTTATTTTTTTTTTTTTTTAGTTATGCTGACCACATCCACGAATGTATATCGGTTGATCGTATTACTTCCTCTCTTATCAACAGTAAGAGAAAGTAAAAAAAAAATCTGGTGTTCTCCAGAACTTCGTCGAAAACTGAAAAAAAGCTGTTCACTAAAAGGGCCACTTCCGGTTTACTAATTCTCTTAAAACTCGGAATTTTAGCCATATATTTATTTCTAATTAATTTTGTTTGGATGATAGAATTATATAATCAACTACGCGATAGCACTTTAGAGGAAGCTGTAACCCCGCCCCTCTCCTAAAAGTCCCTTAAATGAATTTTCCCAGAGAAATGTTTTATAAAAAAAAGATGTAGATCATTGCATGTTTAGTTTATATACCAAGTTTCCAAAAAATTGTCGGAGCCATTTTTGAGAAAATTGCGAGAAATTGGAAAAAAAAAATCATTCAGTAAAGTGTAATTCAATAAACGCATTTCCGGTTATCCGTTTTTTTTTTCAAACTCGAAATTTCAACCACATATTTAATTCTAATTAACATTATTTAGATGACAGAATTGTTTAATAAACTGAAGTAGCAGTTTAGATGAAAACCTAACTCCACCTCTACCCCCAGAAGTGCCCTTAAATGAATTTTCCCGGAGAAATGTTTCAAATAAAAGTTGTAGGTCTTTGTATGCGTAGTTGATATATCAAGTTTAGAGAAAATCGTCGGAGCTATTTTTGAGCAAATCGCAAAAACGTAAATAAAACAACTTGTAAAGTGGTACATCGGGTGAGGAATTTTGACAGATAACGCACCGTCAGATCTCATGGTGATACCTAAACGTAATATCAAGTTTCAACTCGCTATGGTTTTTCGTTTTTGAGCTATGCTGTTTACATACATACACACAGACAAACACACACAGACCATTTGCTAAAAACCACTCAGGGGACCTCAAAACGGATATTTCCGGTGATAACTTGATATCGAAAATTTGACACGATTACAATATTTCCTCTTACTAGGAGTAAGAGAAAGTAAAAATAAATCATTCTCTCCTCTCTCGTCATCCTCATCCATTAATCATTATACACCCACACTAAACGGCTCTAGGAGAGAGAGTCATTGGCCGTGCTATTTCCTCAATGATAGAGGTCAGAGTCATATATTTAGGTGATAACTTCCTTCTCGTCCCCCCAGAATTGCTATTAGTTGTTGAGACTTATTCCTGCAGATGTAAATTCAAATCAATCAATATACTAATTAGTACGTTTATATCAAGTGGAAGTGTTTGTACCTGTACCAGGCTTCCGAAATTTGGTTTTCATCTGAAATACATGTTTGAGAACTACTAAAAACTAAATGATAATTTAGAGAAAAGTCTGTGTGCCTCGTTTTTTGTGTGTGTGTGTGTGTGTGTGTGTGTGTGTGTGTGATTGGAGAGGGTACGGCTGAGAGAGTACAAGGGAGAGAGAGTTCTGTTCAGAAATACGTAACGCTTTGTTTTTTTTGTTTTTTTTTCAGTTTTTCGAAATTCTTTCAAAAATTAATTTGTATCACTTTTATCTAAATGATTTTTCCGACCAATTTTTTTTGGTTTTTAATATTCTAGGAGCTGTAACATTTGGCTTTCCTAAAGTGCCATTCCAATAACTTGTACGGTTTCATAAATACATGTACGTATTATTGATTTCAATTAAATATGAAATAACAGTTTAAGCCTGAATAAAATCTCCTTAGGAATTCTCATAAATTCGCCTAATGTTTTGCATCAATTTTTAAGTTCTCTAATTGCTGTTAGAGAAAGTATTGTAATCGTGTTAAATTTTCGAAATCCAGTTTACACCAGATTCATCCGTTTTGAGATCCCTTTGAGTCCAAAAACTGCCACTAGGAGACCTGAAAATAAGCTTTTCGTAAAAAGAAATCATTCAACCGGATGTGCCACTTTACTGAATGTTCTTTTTTTTTCTCTTCAGTTTTTATTGATTTTCTCAAAAAAAAAAAAATGGCTCCCGATGATTTTCTTTAAACTTGATTTATCAACTATAAATACTATAAATATTTTTATTTGGAACATTTTTTCCGAAAAAATTCAATTAAGGGCACTTTTGGGGGAGGGGATGGGGTTATGTTTTCCTCTAAAATGCTATTTCAGTTTACTATACAATTCTAGCATCTAAATAATATTAATTTGGATTAAATACGAGTATGTTGTTGAAATTCCAAGTTTGGAGAAATTCGGATGACCGGAAGTGGGTTTTTAAAAAGAAAAAAAATATTTTTCAGATTTCTCCTATTTTCTCTAAAATGGCTCCAATGATTTTCTTTAACTACACATACAAAAAGGTACAACTTTTTCTTTTGCAATACTTCTCCGGGTAAACTCATTTAAGGGGGTTTTCGGGAGAGTGGGAGGGTTATGTTTTTCTCTAAAGTGCTATCTTAGTTGATTATACAATTCTACCATCTAAACAAAATTAATTAGAAATAAATAGATGGCCAAAATTCCGTATTTCAAGAAAATTAATCAACCGGAAGTTCGTGTTTACTGAACAGCTTTTTCAGTTTTCGACGAATTTCTCCATAAAAACACCGACGAATTTCATTAAATTTGGTATAGAATAGAATAGAAGCGCGGGGGGGGGTTGAGCCTACATTCCACTGCGACGCTACTCCTTGCCCTCCTAATCAATCCTAGCAAAGCTGAGAGCGGCTCCGTCATGAAGCTTTCAGCTTTGGGAT
Organism: Triatoma infestans; assembly: GCA_011037195.1. Classification (NCBI taxonomy): domain Eukaryota; kingdom Metazoa; phylum Arthropoda; class Insecta; order Hemiptera; family Reduviidae; genus Triatoma; species Triatoma infestans. The sequence continues at coordinate 35,549 of JAAEAF010007253.1, forward strand.
TGCCCGTCCCCAGTTGAAGAAACCTAATCCTCGCCAGGCCGGCGCACTCACAAAGGATGTGCGCCGGGGTCTCCTCCTTTACCTTGCAGAATCGGCATACCGCACTATCCGCAAGTTGTAGGTGGTGCATATGTCTGTTCAGCCTACAATGGCCCTGTTAGTTGACCCACAATTAACCTTATATCCCTTCGGGTCTGGCTCAGTAGGTCTTTGGTAAATTTAGGCAAATGTCTTTTAATGAAGAGCTTTGCCTGCCTCTGTCCTGGTGTTCCCTCCCACCAACGCAGACGCTGATCTTCTATCCACCCCCTGATAGAAGTTTGGATGAGGCTCCTGGACAAGCCGCAGAAGGGTTCGGGGCCTATAAGGTATCCTGCGATCCCTCCCTCGCTAGGGCATCCGCCCTCTCATTGCCCAGGAACCCCGTATGTTCCGAGTACCCATCTCGGTGAAAGCAAGTAAGTAGTCCCACACCAATCTTGTGAGGAAAGTGCCTTCAGGGCTGCCTGACTGTCGGAGTATATGGCCGACATTTTCTCTATAAAACGGCTCCAACGATTTTCTTTAAACCAAGTATGTTAACCACACATACAAAGAGGTACAACTTTTTTATTTGAAATATTTCTCCGGGTAAACTCATTTAAGGGGGATTTTTGGGGGGTGAGAGAGGGTTATGTTTTTCTCTAAAGTGCTATCTTAGTTGATTATAGAATTCTACCATCTAAACAAAATTAATTAGAAATAAATATATGGCCAAAATTCCTAGTTTCGGGGAAATTAGACAGCCGGAAGTTCGTTTTTATTCAACAGTTTTTCAGGTTACGCGATTTTCTACATAAAATCAAGTTTGTAAAATAGTTTGTTATACTAAATATAAAAAAATGTCAATTACAATTTTTTAAACTGCTGTAAGAGAAAGTTGTGTGAGTATTTCACACCAGATTTTTTTTTTTTACTTTGTAAGAAGACGTTTGTCGAACTTTATTTGAAATGAATATGATTTCATAATAGTCGGAAGCAATTTACAACTTGATTGCTGCAATCAAGTTGTAAAAATTATATTGAAAGACACTAGAGAAATTTTAACAGTTTCATAACGTATAAGCCAGTCTGCACACAAATGGGCGTATTTTTTCTTACATAGTTATATTTAGAAATCATTGTATTTCTTAATACTAAATATATAAATCAATGTATATTCTATAACAATGACCGTTTCTTAATAAAATTAGAAAATTGATTGTTGAAATGTATTATCTTTTTTTTTTTTTTTTTTTTTACTATTTATTATAGACAATCTATTCTCTGACATGAATTCATTCTTTGAAATAAATAAACAAACATACATTTAAAAATCAAGTCACCTAACTAATTTAACTTTCTTTCTTTAATAGTATGTTTGTTTCTATGAAATTTAGATGGTGAATATTTAATAAAATTACAAGTCTGCCATTAGATATTAAAAATTAACAAGATTAAAAAATATATTGCTTGCAAAAAAAAAAAATTCTAACAATTAAAGAAGAATCCTTAACAAATATGTTACATTAACAGGTCAACTATCAAATTGAACGGAAGCGGACACGCACCAACTTTACCATTAAGATTTTCTAAACGAATATAAAAAATTAGCAGTTATATGCGGGACTCGAACTGGGGACCTCCTAGTTACAAGTCCATGCTCATAACCACTACACCAACATACACCTTATAAATATAGACACGAAACAATACAATCTGGTCTCACAAGACTTTCTCTTACTCTAATTACGTAATAAAATTTAATCAAGAAATTTTCTTTAAAATTGCAACGTTACAACAATGTTTGGCTGGGCTGGCCATAAAAATGGTGGTGGGGATTTTAATTGTATACATGAACTGCTTTATGTGGAACGATCTATCTCAAAACTAAGAATGTTTCAGCAAATTGAATTTTAAACTAACTTATCCACGTCCAATATCCCGTCTCTAAAATCAATTATTTCAGAAAAATGTTTCAAATAAAAGTGATACATTTCTATCTAGGCAGCAAACATTCCAAGTTTAATTATATACGTTGTAAACGTTTTGCTAGAAAATTACAAAAACACTTTAAAAAAACCTATTCTGTAAAATTGCGCTTTTCTGTGAAAATTCCGATTTTCTTCAAATTTGAAATTCTATCAAATGCTTCTAATGTGTATTAATATGTATAAAGAACCCTGAAACAATCAATTTCCCGGGGATGAATGTTTCAAATAAAAATGATTGGTATATATGTGTGGGTAGATAATACATGTTCATGGATTTTGCTGGAAATCTTCGTATATGATGCGGCGGTAGAGTCCAAACGGAATACCAAGTTTGACCTTCCTGTAACTTTTTCGTTTTGGAAATATTATATTAACACATGGAGACATCAAAAAAAGGGGACACTAAAACATGCAAGTGTCCAGTTAAAACTCAATTTCGAAAATCTGGCACAATCGCAATAGGAGTAGTAAAGGAGTACTAGGTGTAGTAAAGTAAAGTAAAGTAATGTCTATTTTTTCAAGCGGACTTAACGTCCAACTACCAACTTAGGTGTCCTGGACGGGAGCGGAAGCACTTACTTTTTTTTTTTGAAGGGGGGGCAATGCACTGCGACCTTTCGATCTTATGCTATGCTCCCTGGGTGCCGCAGATTGTTGCCCACTGCACCCGAACAGATGTCCTAGCTGAACATCCGTTCTACAAAACCTCCATCAGGTTGAGATGCCTGGGAATCCCCATACCCTCTAGAAAGGGTATATCCACTTCCTCCACCTGGTAGCTACCCAAGTTCTTGAATCTCCTCTGAGTGGCAGTCTCGCACTTTGTTAGGAGATGTAATGGCGTTTCCTCCAACTCCCCACAGAATCTGCATGAGTTGTCACTTTTCAAACCCAGCTTCACTAGGTGTCCTCTAAGTCGGCAATGCCATGTGAGGAAACCCGTAAGAATGCGGAGCTTGTTCTTGCTCAATCCGATCTCCGTTGGCTATAATTTTCCAGGCAGATCTTAGCCTGCTGCAAACCGGGGAGGAAGTACCAGAGTTGAGATCTCCTCGTCCCTTCCTCCTTCCTAAATTCCTCTAACAGAAACTGGTCGCTGAACCCACAAAAAGGTTCCGGCCCTAGAAGCGGGGTCTTAGCGCCTATCTTGGCCAGGGCGTCGGCCATGTCATTCATTCCCTTCAATGCCAACATGCCCCGGGCACCTACTTTACTAATAACATTTTTTTAAACAATTATCAAATTTAGCAGTTACACGCGGGACTCAAACTGGGGACCTTCCAGTTACAAGTCCATGCTCATAACCACTACACCAATACCCACCCCCTTACTAGGAGTAAGAGAAAGTAAAAAAACAAATCGATCAATTTCAATGTTTTTTTTCTTTATTGAAGTATATCAAGACAAATAAATTCCGCATCGTATCTAAATCTAATTACGTAGATTTTCATTAAATAATATAACAAAGAGTTAATTTCAAGTTTAGAGAGAAAGGATTAAATAAGAAGAAAGATCAAAAATGATCTTACTTACTTCCTTATAAACCGGATTTGGCTTTCTCCAACACTAGGTATTATCTAACTTAGCTAACTTTATGTTCAAACCAATTATTAAGGCAATAACTTTTAAGCATCTGCAAGTTCAATCCGGTTTTTACTTCTTTTTTTTTTAATATTATGCAGTTACTTGTAGGAAATGTATTTCGTTTATATAAAATTATGTAAATCTGTGTCTCAAAAAACAGGGTATTTTATTAATGTTTTGGAATTGTTTAATTTTTAATAAGGTAAGCTGCTATAAAAGGTCAAATTACAAATAATAATACAAATAATTTTAATTTAAGGAAGTGAATTTCTACTAAATGAAGATTAGCAAGGTAATAAAATTTTGTAACATATTATACTTGTAACACTTTGAACACTAGGTTAAATAAGAAACAAAAATAACCAGTTCAATTCCACTTGGCGTGTTGGAAATTTTTGGTTACTTTAATTCAGATGTTAGAACATACATCGTCCTCACGCGTTGGTCTAGTGGCTAGCGCACTCGCCTTTCTTGCGAGAATTTTAGGGTTCGATTCCCGTGACGGCAAAGTTGGTGTTGATCCGGCATCGTGATAAAAAGTGAGTAGCGCCCTAGGTAGCGAAAGCCGGAACTAAACGGCTTTGGAACTGCGGCGTGCTTTACCACACGCCCCCACCCGATTCAAATCGCCGTCTGGCAAGCCTTGGCCCTTCATACGGGCTGTTGTGCCATAGGGTTTTATAGAACATATATCATAAAGTCTGTAAAAATAAATAATTAATAATAATAATAATAATAATAAAATGTTCATAAATTTTATTTTTAACTGGCATTTCTTGTGTTTTTTATCTATTTAGATTTTATTAAAGACTTGACAATACAAGAAACTTGTAGAAAAAAATCTGATGTGAAACACTCCCACAACTTTCTCTTAAACCAGTTTTCAAAATTGTAATTGACAAATTTTATTGTTAGTAGGTATACCAAATTTAATGAAATTCGTTGGAGTCTCTATAAACTAAAAAAAAAAAACTGTTCAGTAAAGTCGCACGACTGACCAGGGTTTAGCTAATTTTCTTGAAACTCGGAATGTTAGAGGCATCTATTTATTTCTAATTAATTTTGGTTGGATGATAGAATTGTATTATAATCAACTATGATAGCATTTTAGTTAAAAACATAACCCCATCCCGTCCCTTAAAAGCCCCCTTAAATGACTTTACCAGAAGAAATGTTTCAAATAAAAGTTGTAGCTCTTTATATGTGTAGTTCAATAATTAGATTTAAAAAAGAAATCATCGGAGCCGTTTTCAAGAAAATACCAAAAAAACAGAAAAATACATTTTAGTAAAAACGCACTTCCGGTCATTCAATTTTTTTTCAAACTCGGAATTTCAACAATATATTTAATTTGAATAAATATTATTTAGATGACAGAATTGTATAGTAAACTGAAATAGCACTTTAAAGGAAAACCTTACCCCACCCCTCCCACAAAAGTGCCCTTTAATGAATTTTCCCAAAGAAATGTTTTAAATAAAAGTTGTAGATTTTTATATGTGTAGTTGATATACTAAGTTTCAAGGAAAATCGTCAGAGTCATTTTTGAGAAAATCGCAAAAACGTAAAAAAAACACTTGTAAAGTGGTACTTCCGGTTGAGGAATTTTGACAGATAACGCACCGTCAGATCTCATGGTGATACTAAACGTAATATCACGTTTCAACTCTCTACGGTTTTTCGTTTTTGAGGCTATGCTGTTCACATTCATATACACACACACACACACACACACACACACACAGAGAGAGGTTATTTTCTAAAAACCACTTTTTTGGACTCACGGGACCTCAAAACGGATATTTCCGGTGAAAACTCGATATCGGAAATTTGGCACGATTACAATACTTCCTCTTTACTAGGAGTAAGAGAAAGTAAAAAGATGAATAATGAATGTTGAAATGTGTGTACCATCAAATTGTGTCAATTAGTACTGTATGAATTAAGGTAGTAATTAGGTTAAGTCTTGTGACTATTTAATATTAGATTTGTTTAAATTTAGGAATACGAAGGATGTTTTTAAAGTACTGGCTGGCAATCGCTCTGACTTTTGAAGATTTAGCCTTAACTGTAGAAGGCTGTAAAATGGAAACAGGTTTTTGCATGCTTCGTTTGGCCGAACCTGGCAATGGCATTCATTTAGATCTTGTCATTTGAGGAGTACTGACAGTTTGGAATAAATACACGCCCATCCATTGCTGTAGCATGACATTGCGAGGTCTATCATTGCACATGATTTTAAATAATATGTCCTAGAAAATCCTAGCATATCCAGCATACTGGATACTTCGCCACAGAGCAGAAAAAAAAAAATCTGTCGTGAAACAATCACACAACTTTCTTTTACTACAATTTATCAAATTTAATTGATAAAAATATGTTGAAATTTGTAATGTTAACTAACGATTACATGTGCTTGCCATTCAAAAGGTGGTAGGGATTACCATGTATGTATAGCTGAGTGTAACTAGTTTATAGTGCCCTTTTCCTCAACTATTAAAGCTTGGAGCGGCAGTTTAAATTTTTATCCAATTGAAAGGTTACCCAGAGAAACATCTAGAATCAAGTTTCTAGGAAAAATAATTCAAATAAAAGTGAGTTTTTTTTTTCATCTGTGCAGTAGAACAGTTGTAGATTGTTGTAGGGGATCATTACACAGCGGACTGAAAGATCTATTGTGCCCCCCCAGGGGTCTTCTCCAATGCATAGCTGGCCTCCAAGCAGTTTTCTCTAGCTGCAGACAACATTGCTCCCATCACCGGACAGTGTGTTGTAAGTGGCTTCTAAGAAGAGAAAATCTAAAGGCAGCATGGTGGATTCGAACCCGGGATCTCTGCTTTGCTAGTCCAGCGCGCTACCACTGAGCTAATCCCTTGACTTACGCCATGTAATTAGGGACGGAGACTTCTAGTTTGTGGACTGTGTTTGTTCTTGTCTGTAAAGTGGAGAGTAAACCCCTTGTGGACTATCTGTTCAATAAGCACTCTAAGTTTAAAGGAAAATAACTACTAGAAATACAAAAAAAAAAAAAAAAATGCCGCATTACATGGTTGATGGATTTGATCGAAATTTTCGTATCAGATGTGGTGGTGTGGTACCGAAACGGAAGCACCAATTTTATACTTCCTACGACTTTTCGTTTTTGAGATATTTTATTCACACACACACACACACACAAACCATCTAAAGAAAAAAACATTTTTTTCGTAATCAGAAGACTTCAAAAATGTACTTAAGGTGAAATAATAAATTCGAAAATTTGACATGCTCGTATACTTCCTGTGGGTGTGGAGTGGGTGAAAGTAAAAACCACAGCTTGGGATAAACTTTAAGGACCTAGCGATCGACAAATAGTTAAAACACACACATACCACAAAACTCTTTAAAAAAATAAATTTAATAGGAATAATGTGAAAAAGTCCATAGTAATATTGACGAAAATGCATATAAATCAATTTTTTTTTTTTTAGCACAATTACCGAAATTTGAGAAGTACTCTTCGAATATATTATTCGCTTAATAAAGATTTATAAAAATTAATTACAAAACCCTATTTGTATTATTTATAACTAAATTATTCCAGTAATCGCTATAAAATATCTATTAAAATTACGAGTTATTATTGTATTCAGTGAGTGATAAATTAGAATATGATTGAATCATAAATCACCTTCCAATGATATTAAATAAATAAGTTTCCTTTAATAGTATGTTAAATTGTTTTTTTTTGGAAAATTTATGAGTTGCTCATGTAACCTTCTACTTCCGGAAGTTTCATTTCCGGATTAACCCCAAAAGGATATCCTTTGACAAATAAAAAAAAAAAAAAAAACTGTACCCTTTTAAGTGGATGTTGTAATAAAATAGTAAATAATCTACAAGAAGTTTTAAATAGAAAGCAAAAAAACCGCAAAATAAACAAAATAAAAACGAAAAGAGAAATGTAGTAAAAAGGAAGCTGTATTAATTGAAATTATGACATAACCTAAATGTGAAAGTATATATATATATATGTATGTGTGAAAGATGTTAAGGTAGAAAATTGACCTGAGAGCTCATGTGTTGCCATGATTGACCCAATTAGGTATCGATATTATCTGATCTACATATACATATCATCAACCAATTATCATAAACCGGTTTCTTTTTTTCCTAACCAAACCTCCCTTTGTTTAAATAGCTAATAAACAAGGAAGTGAAATATTTTTTTTAACCTTTTTGTCACTTAGAATAATTGAATGTATCGTTTTATAAAATAGGATGTATTATTCTGTTTAAAAGAAAAAAAAAAAAAATGTTTATACTCGTACTTCCTGTTTGTAAATAAAAAAAAAAAAAGGAAGTGCTTTTTATAAAGGACAATTTTTCAAATTAGATATTTTGTAACGGATATTTCTTATTATAGATTATTTTTATTTCCTAGGTCAAGGAAAACTAGATAACTTATAGAATGGAATGTAAACAAGCAGAAATGTCACTTACAGAGAAACTCCATTACTTCGGACACGGATCGGAAATGGAAAAATTATCATCCGTTATTAAAGGGTTTACACTTTAGCGGAAGTACTAAAATGTTCAATATTTAAGACTAAAAAGGCTCTTATTCTTCTACAATCGTTGAATAATGTAACGATTATTACACTAAATTTAGTGAAAAAAGTTCAACTTTCACTCACAAGTGAGTTATACACATTACTTTCTCTCACTAGTGTGTGTGAAAGTTACTTGTTTTGCGAAATGCTGCCACTTAGCCCATAATCATATAAATATTTCTTTATATTGCCTCGTATAATAATAATAATGATGATGCATATGAAAAATATTTATATATGTTTTAATTATGAAATTTTATGACATAACTAAACTATAACCTTGCTAAAAGAAATCTTCTTTCTGAAATAACTTCTTCACCAACTTATTTGAATTCCATAATTGTTGGATTTTGATTGAATGATACGA
>JAAEAF010007254.1:0-69292 GCA_011037195.1 Triatoma infestans
AAAATAATAAAACGAAGAATGTGGATACATCTAATCATCAAAAAAAAGGCAACAAAAAAGGGCATTTTCATAAGTTGTTTGCTGAAGTATGAAGTAGACGATGAAAAAATTTTTCAACTTCACTAGGATGTTGCGTAGTACTTTTGATGAGTTACTTACAATTTGTCAGGAAAAGCTAACAAAGAATGATACTTTTTCCTCATATCCCATAGTGCCGGTCGATTTTCTACATCGTTTATTTGCTTTTCCTCATCAAATTTTTCTCCAGCGATTTCTAAACAACACGAGTCAATAATCGCCCGTGTCTGAGCAAAGCCATCTGAACACTTTAACACCCTTCGAGTGACTTCGGGTAAATTAAACCGGACCCGATTACTAACATCAGTCAACTACCGACGTTGTTTTAAAATCGCCTCACAAAACGAAACGAAGCATTATCTAGCTGACTTAAAAATAGCATACAATATTTTGGAATGTAGTGAGAGGAATTACGCCTTCACTCGCCTTTAAAGCGAGAATTCAGAGTTTGATTCTCGTGAAGGCAAAGAGACTTGAGTGTTTAGCCAGCATCTTGAGAAAAAGTGGGAAGCTACAGTTGGTAGCGAAGAGTAGAACTAATCCTTCTAAAGTAAAGCCTTCTAGAGTAAAGCCTTGATCCTTCTTGAACTGTTGTGCCATAGACTTTTATTTCCAGAAGATATCCCTATTAGCCAATTCATTTGTCCAACAGATCTTTTAAGTGTCTGGCAGCTCGTAACTAAACAATTTGCCAGAACTGTTATTTAATGTCTTTTTCAGCAAAGCCACATATGAATGCATTTTTTTTTTATTTATCTATAGCCTCAATTCTCAATTATTAGATGGTATAAAAATTTAAATTAGTTGCTAGTGAATAAAAACTCTTTATACATTCATAAATTATGTTAGATTACGTAAAATTCAAAGGTATTATTAGGTTATTTATATATTCTTAATAACTAAATCTGAAGATAAACATTTTATTATTGCAATAATATAATGTAAAAAACTTAATTGCAATAAAAAAGAAAGGTACTTGAAATAGAATACATTAAACTATTTTCAAACCGTTTTTTGTTGGTAAAGACTAACATGTTTTGTAACAAAATTAACTAATTTTAGTTGCAACATTTAGATATTTTAGGAATGACTTAGTTCTTCACTAAATAAAGAATACACAGATTAATACTAAGTTTCGTGCTATTCACACAGTGGCCGAAAATTAAGATTAAATAAGGACGTATCATGTCTAGCCGCATACATATAGCGTGAAAGACATTCAGATAGTTATTTAATTTCAGGGAAGGTAACAAAAAAAATGCCCAAACAAATAATTTCTTTAAACATTTTCAAAATAATTATGAAATATAATTTTTTTTTGTAAAATAAACTTGAGAATTTAATTCTTGTATACAACATAAATAAATAAAAAATCGGGTGTGAAACACTCACACAACTTTCTCTTATTCCAGTTCTCAAAATTATAACTGACAAATTTTATAGTTTGTGTACGTACCTTTCATTAATGAAATTCGTCGAAAACTGAAAAAAAAAAAAAAGGTCCAATAAAAGGGCACTTCCGGTTTAATAATTTTCTTGAAACTCGGAATTTTGACCATCTATTTATTTCTAATTAATTTTGTTTGGATGATAGAATTGTATAATCAACTATGATAGCACTTTAGAGAAAAAAAATAACCCCACCCTTCCTCATAAAGTGCCCTCAAATGAATTTTCCCAGAGAAACGTTTAAAATAAAAGTTGTAGATCTTTGTATGTTTACCAATATAGGAAGTTTCAAGAAAATCGTTTAAAACATTTTTGAAAAAATCGCGAAAAATTGAAAAAATCATTTAGTAAAGTGGTAATCTAAACGCACTTACACGGTTATCTGATATTTTGAAACTCGGAATTGCTACAACATATTCAATTCTAATTAACATTATTTAGATGATTGAATTGTTTAATAAACTGAAATAGCACTTTAGATGAAACCCAACCCCACTCCTCCACCATGACTGCCCTTTAATGAATTTTCCCAGAGAAACATTTCAAATAAAAGTTGTAGGTCCTTGTATATGTAGTTGATATACCAAGTATGAAGAAAATCTTCCGAGCCATTTTTGAAATAAACGCAAAAAAGTAAAAAAAAAAAAAAGAAAAGTAAAGTGATACTTCCGGCTGAGGAATTTTGAAGAAGTTCCACTGTCAGATGCCATGGTGATACCTAAACGGAATATCAAGTTTCAACTTTCTATGGTTTTTCGTTTTGGAGCTATGCTGTTCACTTAAATACACATACACAGACCATTCGCTAAAAATCACTTTTTTGGACTCAGGGGACCTCAAAACGGATATTTCCGTTGAAAACTCGATATTGAAAATTTGACACGATCACAATATTTCCTCTTACTGGGAGTAATGGAAAGTAATATAAAAAGCAATTAAAAATTCACGATATTCCTTCAATTCGTACCGAGAGAGTATGGGAATTTGTAATAGATCCACAACACACGGTTAGGCTAGAATTATCAACGAAGATGTTATATTATCAAATTGAATTTTGAGTAAGTTGCCATTTTCTTCAATTGATTTGAGGATACATGTCACACAAATATCACACACACAACTTTCTCTTACTTCAGTCTCAAAATTATAACTGACAAATTTTATATTTTTGAAAAATAAATTCTGGTGTGAATTTATTTCAGGGAAGGTAATTTGGAGCTATGCTGTTCACATATATACATATACACAGACCATTCCCTGAAAACCACTTTTTTGGACTCAGGGGACCTCAAAACGGATATCTGATCAATGCTGGCCAGTTAAAACTCTTATTTTTTCTAATGATCGATTAGCCCAAATTGGCCAGCTTGACTCTGTGGTCTCCATGATCGGCAGTTGAGGAAGATAGTTGATTACTTCTTAGAAAAGATTGCTCGATATAACTCTTTGAGAATGATATATACTACTCCACGATAGTTATTGCTAGGCTACTCTTGAATTGTGTGCTGGCCAGTTAAAACTCATCATACTGCAAGAAATATAATATTAAGGAAGTTTAATTGCATTTTTCCAAGCCAGAATGGCCGCCATTGTCATTACCATAATATCCTTGGTACCCAAGAAAGGGTGACTCCAGTATGTCTGCCCAAATAATCCCGTGTCATTGCCTTGACCATTTTCAAAACTGATAACTTATGAGACAACTTTTTCTTGTAATTGCCTGTAAGTTAACGAGCTTTGAAGCGTAATTTACACTTCAATGAAAAATGATCCGTAAACTTAAATGATGATGACGAACTTTCTTTTGGTTTACAATTCCTCACAGAAAAAGCTTTTCGCAATTGTTACACTTTTTTTTTTTTAAATTTAAAGTGCGTCAACATTTATTTGGTCATTGGCGCCCGGAGCCTTCTTAGTGCACCGCCGGCCTCCAGTGTTCTCTCGTCACCGGACAGTGAGCTATAGAGGCTTCTAGGAAGAAAAAAATCTAAGGGTAGCACAGCTGGACTCGAACCCAGCTGACGTATCAAAAAAAAAAAATTGCAATACACATTTCGATGTAAATTTCAAACGATTAAATTTTGACAATATAAATTATCAATTTGTTAGCAGTTTATTTACAAACTTCACTTAAGTCAACAAACAAGGTGAAGATTTTATTAAACAAAATAAACAATAAGTTCATAAAAACAAAAGTTAATAAGTGTCCAATTAACATTTATGCCGTAATGAAATGACAAAATTTATTTACCTCCAAACTGATATCTAATAGTTAATTTAAAATGCAAAGCTTAAGGAGAAACTAATAAAGATCTTTTTTTTAACTTTTACGAAATGTACAAGTAGGGCATGATTGATGGTGATGTGTTGTTGAAATAATACTCACTACTTATGCTGTACTCACATTTAATTTTTTTTTTTACGTTCCTGAGGGAAGATAGAGTAAATGTAGGAATAGAGTGATTGTAAAATCAGTGATGTTAGTGAAGAAATGTGTGCTGGCCAGTTAAAACTCTTATTTTTTCTAATGATTGATTAGTCCAAATTGGCCAGCTTCACTCTGTGGTCTCCATGATCGGCGGTTGAGGAAGATAGTTGATTACTCCTTAGAAAAGATTGCTCGATATAAAACTCTTTGAGAATGATATATATTCTACTCCACGATAGTTATTGCTAGGCTACTCTTGAATGTTGCGTGTAGAATTTTTCTGTTTTCTTGATTTATTATTTCAAACTCTTCAACCATTGTATTCGGTTTAGTTCAAATGTTGAATTGAAACAATGAAATTCCAAGCTCTTATAGGACCTTTCATAGCTCTTAGTAGGAGCTAGAAATGATTGCTAGAAAATGCAGAGAAGGTAAAAGAAATTTGAAAAATATCATCTAGATTATTCAGTGCATAAAATAACAACATAATTACTGGAATTCACATTTCAATGAATTTGTTTTAGAAAAGGTTATTATGTATTTGTTCTTAATGGAGAAGATTAACTATTCATAAATCAATCTGAATTTATTATTATTTACAGACAAACTATGTTTAATAGAAATATAATATAATTGTAAAACTTACATAAATTTATATCCATCTGCGCCATTGTTTTCACTAAAATAGTTAATAATGTTGGCAGCAGTGTTTACCAATCCTTGGATGGGTGCCAATAGCTGAGGAGTAACTCTACCCACCACCAGCAGCAGCACTATCTGGGAAATTTATTATTGATAACTACATTATTTTCTTTTTTAACTCGAACATAATTTACTGTCTATGAATAACTTACTTTTCTTTAATAGAGAATAAAGGACATACTTTTCTGTAAAGGATAAATAAATAAGGGAATAGCAATAGAAGTGATTATTTCCCCATGTATTTTATAATACATATTCGAAGTTGAAAGAAAAATCGTTGAAGCCGTTTTTTGGGAAAATCACGAAATACTTAAAAAACTATTAAGTAAAGTGGTACTTCCAGTTTAAAACATTCATGACACAAGTGATGTTGGTAATTGAACAGAATTTCCGGTTTGAACTTGCTGTGATTTTTCGTAATTTGAAATATTTTTATTACTACATATTATTATATAGTGTAATCGTGTCAAATTTTCGATATCAAGTTTTCACCGGAAATATCCGCTTTAAGGTCACTGAGTACAAAAAAGTGGTATTTAGCAAATGGTCTTTGTGTGTATGTATGTATATGAATAGTATAACTCAAAAATAAAAAATCGCAAATAGTTCAAACTTGATATTCAATTTAGGTAACCATGGGATCTGCCAGTACGTTATCTGTCCAAATTCCTCAACCGAAAGTACCACAATACAGAAAGGTTTTTCACTTTCTTGCTGTTTTCTCAGAAATGGTTCCAACAATTTTCTTTTAACTTGGGATATCAGCTACACATACAAAGATCTACAATTTTTATTATAAGCATTTCTCCGGAAAATGCATTCAAGGGAATGCACCTATTGGAGGAGAGGTGGGGTTATGTTTTCCTCTAAAGTGCTATTCCAGATTATCACACAATTGTATCATCTAAATAATATTCATTAGAACTGAAAATATTATTGAAATTCCGAGTTTGAAGAAAATTAGATGAGCGAAAGTGCATGTTTACTGAAAAATATTTTTCAATGTTCTACAATTTTTCCAAAACGGCTCCAACGATTTTCTTTAAACTAAGTATGTGAACTAAACATATAAAGAGCTACAACTTTTATTTAAAACATTTCTCCGGGTAAACTCATTTAAGTCGGAGCTGGGGTCTACGGGGGCAGGCCTAAAGTTAAAATTAAGGCCAGCCTAGGGAAGTACGCCACGGTCTTTCAGGCTGAAGTCGTGGCGTTACAACTCTGCGCTAGGGAGATTATAAGGCAAAGGATAGTGGGTAGAAGAGTGGCCATATACTCCGACAGTCAGGCAGCCCTGAAGGCACTTTCCTCACACCAAATAGTCTCAAGACTGGTGTGGGACTGCCTACTTGCCCTCACCGAGGTGGGTACTCGGAATAAACTGACACTCGCCTGGGTGCCGGGACATGCAGGGTTCCTGGGCAATGAGAGGGCGGATGCCCTAGCGAGGGAGGGCTCGCAGGATACCTTTATAGGCCCCGAACCCTTCTGCGGCTTGTCCAGGAGCCTCATTCAAACTTCTATCAAGGGGTGGATAGAAGATCAGCGTCTGCGTTGGTGGGAGGGAACACCAGGACAGAGGCAGGCAAAACTCTTCATTAAAAGACATTTGCCTAAATTCACCAAAGACCTACTGAGCCAAACCCGAAGGGATATAAGGTTAATTGTGGGTCTACTAACAGGGCATTGTAGGCTGAATAGACACATGCACCACCTACAACTTGCGGATAGTGCGGTATGCCGATTCTGCAAGGTAGAGGAGGAGACCCCGGCGCACATCCTTTGTGAGTGCGCCGGCCTGGCGAGGATTAGGTTTCTTCAATTGGGGACGGGCAATCCCGAAGCTGAAAGCTTCATGACGGAGCCGCTCTCAGCTTTGCTAGGATTGATTAGGAGGGCAAAGCTGGGGGGCTGTTCTGTAACTTAAGGGGATCCACAATAGACCTCAATTTGTAGGTCGCAGTGGAATGAGGCTCACCCCCCCCCCCGCTTCTATTCTATTCTAAACTCATTTAAACGGGCTTTTGGGGTAGAAGAAGTGTTAATATTTGCTTCTAAAGTGCTACATTAATTGATTACACAATTCTACCATCTAGACAATATTAATTAAAAATAAATAGATGGCCAAAATTTCGAGTTTCAAGAAAAGTACTAAACTGGAAGTGCGCTTTTACTGAACAGTTTTTAAATGTGTTTTTTTTTAACAGGTTTTTTAATTTTTTGTGTGATTTTCTCCATAAAAACACCGGCGAAATTCATTAAATTTGATATACCAACTATAAAGTTTGTCAATTACAATTTTGAAAGCTGGGGTAAGAGAAAGTTGTGTGAGTGTTTCACACCGTTTTTTTTTTGTACATATATACATACACAGATGCACATACAGACAGACCATTTGCTATCTACCACAAAACAGTGTCAATGAAAACTCAAAATCAATAAATTGTCACGGTTGCAACCTATTTCTTTCAACAGTAGGAGATAAAATTGTATGAAAAGGTAAACTGCAAATTATATTGTATTTTGAAAGCCTAATTATTGCTTAAGGAGCGTGACAACAAAAATATGTGATTGAACGAAATATACATAATTCCCATTTCGATTAGATTGTGTCGATGCGTTAGTGAAGAATTCAGAGAATTCAGGGTTCCATTCCCCTGAGAGCAAAGACAATATTGCTCTAACATCGTGAGAGAAAAAAATGGGGACCTTCAATTAGTAGCGTGCTTTGGTAGCCAAAGCTAGAACTAAATAGAGGTGGGAATTGCGGCTGTTCTTACCATACTTTCACCAATAAAATATCGTCATCTGAAGAGCCCTTTATGTGCTGTTGCGCCAAAAGTTGATTACTATTATTATTGTTATTATTAGTTCTGGCTCTGTAATTAGATTGCTAAATAACCTTTCATCCTAGGAATTTTCTAAATGGTAAAGGAGTTACTTAGTTTCAAACCAGCTTTTATAAAACGTTAATTAAGAGGAGCCTAGAGTATGGGAAGCGCAAGCCTTCCAACTAACGAGCTAATTATTAGATATTTTTAAGACAATTTCAAATAAAGTTTATTTTTAATAATGATCTAAGCATATATCTTTCTGCCAACAATACTACGATAGAAAACACAGTCACACAGATAATCTGTCTGCACGAAATGACCTGTAATCCTTTTTAATGTCGAAAGTACATAAATCATTATATAATTTCAATTTCACATATGCAAGTATAAAAATTTCTATTTTAACAAAGTTATATAGAATTTTTGTTTAGTAATATAAGGATAAAATGTAAAAATCTTTTTAAACTTATAGTTACAAAATATATTTTTGACCAGATATCATTTTTATTGGTTAATACATTTTTAACATTTGGAATACATTATTGGCTGATTTAATTCTTTTAAATATAATTTAGTAAACAAGAAAAAATATTAGTTGGCTGGGGCAAAAGAAAAAACTTTTTTATCTTAAGCAGTTTATTCGACGTTTCGGACACCTTTGGTGTCCTTCCCCAGTAACTACATAAATAAAACAAATACAGAAAATTTCTTACTAAAAATCAGAACACGCAACGATTAAAAAATATTAAAAATTAAAAATATACGATACCTGTTAAGGAATAAATAGAGAGTTGATTGTTAGAAGGAGGTTATTGTTTGGTTATGGAGTAAGGTATACTTACAAAGAAGACCGAGAAGAGATAATTTAAAAGTTGGGAAGTATGAGGTGTGACAGAAGAGAAAAAAAACAAATCAATAAGTAATTATAAGAAAAATAAGTTAATAGAAATAAACTAGAAAGCACACCTACGAAAGTGACAGACAACAAAAACTGGACATAGCTGACAAAAAACTGACAGTACCGCCTTCACAAAACATGCACTTATCCTTGTCCGTTCCTTTTATTACCGAAATGCTTCTGTCCTAATCACCTATTCCAACCACCTGAAGCGACTTCTTTCATCCACATTAACCTCAATCCTAACCCACATCAACTACAAAAAAGACAAGGACGTTATTATCTCTTCTTACAACATTTTCCGCTTCGGCTACCTCCACTAAATTACACATACTACACCTTCCACTCATTTTCTAGTTTATTTCTAATTAATTAATTTATTTTCCTTATAATTACTTATTTATTTGTTTTTCTCTTCTACCACTCCTATATATATATATATATATATAAGAGCAGGGACGTAGCAAAGCTGAGCAGATGGGAGCCGCTGGCTCCTTAGAGCTAGGAAATAATCATAAAAATATTTAAAGATTTAAGGCTAAAAAAATAACAATATTTAACGGAAAGTAGAAATGACCAATTTATCATACATCCGAATATCGATAATTGAAATTCAAATTTCTATCGAAGTTATTTTGATATCAAAGTTCCAGGTTAATTAGAAATATAATAAAGCTATATATATGCATCTTTAACCATCCCTTACAATAACCATCCGACAAATATGAAGTTAAAGAATTAATATTTCCGACTAATATTTGCGTTGTTACATTTAACAATCAACACGATTCAGTAATATTATAACTTTTGACTAGTTTTGAGTTTGTTAATATTTTCAGATATAAGATATTAACAGATTTTCCATCCTCAGGCGTTGGTCTAGTGGCTAGCGCACTCGGTTTTGTTGCAAGAATTTAGGGTTCAATTCCCGTGGGGGGAAAAGTCCATGTTGACCCAGCATCGTGAACAAAAATGGGAAGCTACAGTTAGTAGCGCCCTAGGTAGCGAAGGTCAGAACTAAACGGGAGGAAATTGCCGGCGTGTTTACCCAAATGTCCCCCAATATATCGCCGTCTGGTAAGCCTTGATCCTTTATCGAGTGTTGCGCCATAGGTATGTAACAGATTTTCCTAGGTTCCTGATATCCACAGGAAGTCAAATAAAATAAATATTGTAGAGCTATTTATTCTGAAACAATTAGGTGTAGCCCTGAATAATGTTTATGCAGCTTGTATCCGATCATATATCTCAATTATAAAGATCCTCATGGACATCAATAAAAAGTAATGGTTTTTCCAAAGAAGATACAAATAATTTACAAGTAAAACGGTAAGTGGCAGGAACTGAACAAGTAGAATTTTTTGTTGTAAAATTCAGAAAAGATTATTTATTCTTATCCTGTTTTTTTTTGAGGAACGAATTGCGTGCTTATTGACTTTTCAAAATTGCGTTTTTTTTTGGAAATACATGTTTTGAGGTCCCCTGAATACAAAAAAGTGTATTGTAGCGAATACTATATATATTTATATAATACGTAAATCTGTTTGTGAATAAAATAAGTCAAAAACGAAAAATCGCAGAAAGTTCAAACTGATATTTTTCCGTTTTGGGCCAACATCAACTGCATTACAGTTTTGGGCCACAAACAGTTTTAGTCAATAGCCATAATCTGAAAGTTCGACTCATCTAAAAGGTTTTTTTTTTTTTCAGTTTTTCGCAATTTTCTTTAAACTTCATGTAATGAAAACAATCTTTATCACAAAAAAAAAAAATACAAACAAAATATACATAAAATATTAAACATAAGACAATAAATAATGGTCACAGACCGCCTAAAGAGTTGCTTGCTTATCTCATTAAATAACAATTAAAAAATTAACATCTTCTTGATGAAAGTTAAGGGCAAAAATAATTTTGAAAAGTTATCAGTGTCTTATGAGGGTCCAACATGTCGGACAACCTACCAACCACTTCCCTACTTTCCACCTGTCTCGTCACTCACGGCACATCGATATTTTATCGTATATCCTCTTGCTTTCCTCCTGACCTAATAACTATCTGATTTCAAACAAACAAACTGACAACAAACTTTTTTGCAGACACTAAACGTTGTTTGTTATCACAATAAAAAAAAATCCGGTGTGAAACACTCACACAACTTTTTCTTACTCCAGTTTTCAAAATTATAATTGACAAATTTTATAGTTTCCGTACCAAATTTAATGAAATTCGTCGAAAGCTGAAAAAACTGTTCAGTAAAAGCGCCCTTCCGGTTTACTAATTTTCTTGAAACTGAATTTCAGCCATCTATTTATTCCTAATTAATTATGTTTGGATGATAGAATTGTATAATCAACTATGATAGCACTTTAGAGAAAAACATAACCCCACCCCTCCCCTAAAAGTGCCCTTAAAAGAATTATCCCAAAGAAATGTTTTATATAAAAGATGTAGATCTTTGCATATTTAATTTATATATGAAGTTTCAAAAAAAATCGTCGGACCCATTTTTGAGAAAATTGCGAAAAAGAGAATAAATCATTTAATAAAGTGGTAAAGTAAACGCACTTCCGGTTATCCAATTTTCTTCAAACTCGGAATTTCAACAACATATTTAATTATAATTGACATTATTTAGATGACAGAATTGTCTAATAAACTGAAATAGCACTTTACATGGAAACCTAACTCCACCCCTCCCCCAAAAGTGCCCTTCATTGCATTTTCCCGGAGAAATGTTTCAAATAAAAGTTGTAGCTCTTTGAATATGTGGTTGATATTTCAAGTTTAAAGAAAATCGTCGGAGCCACTTTTGAGAAAATCGCAAAAAAGTAAAAAATCCAACTAGTAATGTGGTGCTTCCGGTTGAGGAATTTTGACAGATAACGTAGTGTCAGATCCCATGGTGATACCTAAACGGAATATCAAGTTTGAACTTTCTACGGTTTTTGGTTTTTGAGCTATGCTGTTCACATACATACATACATACATACATACATACATACACACACACACACACATAATTTGCTAAAAACCACTTTTTTGGACTCAGGGGGCCTCAAAACGGATATTTCCGGTGAAAACTCGATATCGAAAATTTGACACGATTACAATACTTCCTCTTACTAGGAGTAAGAGAAAGTAATAGGAATGGATAAGAAGGTTAAATTTTGAAGAGACTGTTACAATCGAGTATGGACAGCCTATGAAAATTAAAGGAAAGATGCACTTCATATGTGAAAATATTAAAAAAAAAATGATTACGTAAAGATAACCAAAAAATTAAAGAGCGTGTAAACAATGAAAAAAAAATAGTTAAAATAAAAAATAAAGCAGTAAATAAATGTAAATAATGTATTAGAAAGGCGCGCAGAAAGAGTGATTTATGGATTTGTAAAAAGTAATCGGACAGTGTAACTATTGAACTTGTGGCAGTAGGATGGTTAGCGTAGGGAGGAGGTCACCCGTATATTCGCTATGTTGGGGCCCATCATATCGCATGATACCCTTGAAAGCACTAAACAAAGTACCAATTATAAACAAAATACAAACAAAATTATGATCAAATAATATTATGTGCTTTTATTATTAACAATTTCTATAACTTGTTACCATTGAACGTTACATTTTAGTTATATATCTAATCTATATTTTTAATATATTAGTGAGGTTATTATTACTAAATCATGGGTACTTATCGGCATGTGACTTAAGTCTATGTGGCTTTTATGCCCCCCAAATAATCTTCTCCAGTACATTGCCAGTCTGTCTACAATATCCTAAATATCCTTTAGCTCTAACCCTCTCAGGCTTTCCTACAAGAGTGAGGCCCAACCAAATACACGAAACCTAGTACCAGCGAAACAGTGATACACCGTTACCCTGACTCCATCATCACAGTTCTGACATATGGGGACTAGACGTCCTATATATGTAAATGGATTAGTCACCCTTGTGTGTCCAGTCAAAAAAATAATAATATTTAACGAAAAATTTGAATGACCAGTTTGTCATAAATCCGAATCTCGATATTTGAAATTCAAATTTTTATTGAAGTAATTTTGATATCCAAATTGGTTAATTAGAAAAATAGTAAGGTCCTCAGTCTTATCCTGCTAAGGGACAGGAGGTAATCCGAAACCCCCTGCTTGGTCCCTTTGATAAATCTTTTGACTTGGAGACACCCCTGCGTATCCTCCCAATGTTTCTCCAAAACACATCATCTGTTTGTGTGGCTCAGGACCATATAAAGGTAAGAAGGATCCCTCCCTAGCCAGCCGATCCGCCTTCTCTTTGCCTTCTATTCCCTCATTTCCGGGAACCCAAAAGAGTTGCACTTTGCCCTACTGTAGCCTTTTCCTACATTAGCCCACCAATTTCAAACTCCAACACGGCTTGCTTGTTAATGAGCCACTAATGTACTAACGAACTGTCCTGTGTAAAATTTGTCTAGACAAATTAATGTTTAGGGGGTCCTGGTGGAGCAATAACGTTAAACTTTCCTATAAAGAAGCACTTTATTTCAATTTATTATTCAATTAGTAGCGTGCTTTGGTAGCGAAAGCCAGAATTAAATAGAGGTGGGAATTGCGGCGTTCTTACCATACTTTCACCAATAAAATATCGTCATCTGGAGAGCCCTTTATGTGCTGTTACGCCAAAAGTTGATTACTATTATTATTGTTATTATTAGTTCTGGCTCTGTAATTAGATTGCTAAATAACCTTTCATCCTAGGAATTTTCTAAATGGTAAAGGAGTTACTTAGTTTCAAACCAGCTTTTATAAAATGTTAATTAAGAGGAGCCTAGAGTTTGGGAAGCGCAAGCCTTCCAACTAACGAGCCTATCGGTATGGGACCTATGTCTATGTGGCTTTTATCCCCCCAAATAATCTTTTCCGGTACATCGCCAGTCTGTCTACAATATCCTAAATATCCTTTAGCTCCAACCCTCCCATGCTTTCCCACAAGAGTGAGACCCACCCAAATACACGAAACCTAGTACCAGCGAAACGGTGATACACCCTGACTCTCCCAATGATTCACCCAATTTATTTTCGCAACCTGTGTAATATTAAGTTAATTTAGAAGTTTGTGAGAATTCTAAAGTTGTGTAAAATCGATTTCCCGACTTTACAAAATTAGTTTTGTGTTTATTGGAAAATTTTCTCGAAAATGGCATTCAACGATTTGGTTTAATCTTGTGGAATACTAACTGCACAGATATAAATATATCACTCTACATTTATATATAGAGATGTGGTGGCATGTGTAAAGATATTTTTAATAGGGCACGGTAAAAGATTCTAAATATATCATGCAAATAATCTGTACTTTAATCGGGGAAAGAAGAAGAGAATTTAGTTCCACAGGTTAGAATTTAACAAAAGTGCATGCAGCATGCAATTTTTGCATTGCCTTTCTTTAAAATTCATCCATTAATTGCCTTTCCTTAAAATTTATCTAATCTTATTAGTACAGTTTACTCCTGAAATAACTTATTGCCCCCCCTTCAATGAAAATGACTTGATAAAACACTGAGCATGCTTAACAACCGTCTTAAAATTTAGTTATAAAGTTATCCTTCAAAACATGCTATTTATTATACACTATTTCTGGTGCCTAATCACAATTTATAATAATTTCACTTTGTTAAAAAAACACACACATGTAGTAACATAACCTTATAAGGTTATAACCTTCCCACATATATACAACCAACATGTGTGAGTTTACAGAAACGTTTCGTTGAAGTGAACTCTCTACACGAACTTAGTGAATTTGCTCTGACGATGGATGAATATCCGAGACCGGTCAGGAACAAAACCAATATGCATGCTACGACGGATAAAATACCGGATTTTGATTTCTACTTTCTCTGTCTGTTGTAAAAGGAAGTATTGCGTTCATGTCTAGTTTTAGATATCGAACTTTTACCGGAAATACCCGCCTGAGGTTCTCTTGACTCCGAAGGAATAACTCAAAAAGCGAAAATCGCTGGAAGTTCAAAAACTTGATATTTAGGGTGCTTGCATGAGCCACGGCACTAAGATTCTGTTCAAAATGGGTCAACAGGTTGACGGCAAGTCAGCGATTTTACGGAACAGTTTTTTTCCAGTTTTCTGTGATTTTGTCCATAAAAACAACGACAAATTTCATTAAAATTATAATACTACTTATATAACCTATTATACAACTTAATAGTAAATCTGTTGATGTTTGGAAAGAAGGAATTGTGATGGATGCCAGGCATTATATCTATAAATATATTTTATTTGAAAAATATCATTATTTGAAGAATATTCTAACATTCGCTGGAAAGAAGGGTACAACCAGGTAGAAGACTACCGTTACAGAAGAATTCATAGAACTTAGTCACCTTTGTCTTTTGGCCCCCTCTCATAGGGGAGGATTTGAACTACGAAAGAGAAAGCATTCTTTCAAGAGAGGGAGTCTAAACTCTGCTTTAAAACAGAACAGTCTGATTTAGACATTCAATCAGAACACTTTATCAGGGGAATCGTTCTCTTAAGTTCAGTGCCATTTTATGTGTTAACATTGAGTTTCAAGCAATCTAGTTATTAGCTATTTGTTTCCTTGCATTCATAAGTTAATTCCAGATTCACAATTAATAATTTTATCTTGTAAATTTACTAATTTAATATATAGTTAAATTATTTATTTAAAAGTGGTTCTTATTCTCTCTTTGTTTATACTTCTATATCTATGTTAAACATACACACAAGCACTTTGCAAAACCGCTCACGCCACAAGCTACTGCACAAACAACACATACATCCATCACACCAAATAACATTTCAGAATTACAGAAAGAAAGGCGTTAATGTAGTACTTATCCTAAATTTTATCCAAATTTAACTTATAACATAGCATTTTTCAAATAGATCGATTGGGAATATAGAACTTTTATTAAAGGCAAGAACTGAAAAATTAACTTTAAATTATCGATCTTTTAAACGTGATATTTGCTAATTATGTATACCGTATCGTCTAAAATAGTTTTAATAAAAAGATTCTTGATATCTGTAATCTACGAAACAGTTTTAATTAGGTCAATTTATCTAATTAATCTATAAGATGCCTTAATTATAGAAAATTAATAACATTTATTGATGATTTATTCATCATTTAATGATGAATTTAATTGTTATTAAGGGAAGGGATTAGCTAAGTGGTTAGCATACTGGGCTCCTACGCGGAGGACCGGGTCCGAGTCCAACTGTCCCTTAGATTTTTTTCTTCTTAAGAGCCTATCTACAGCTCACTGTCCAGTGATGGAGAGTGTTGTCTGTAGCGAGATAACACTGTCCAGAGGCCGGCAGTGCACTGAGAACGCTTCTGGCGCCAATGACCATAGATACTGAAGCGCCTTAAATTAAAAAAAAACAAATGTTACTAAAGAAGTTGTTTCATCTTGGCAGATGGAGAATGCTCCATGCAATTGAGTGTTATTATGTTTTGTAATATTATTGATGTAAATATTTCGAATTTAATAAACACATTATTATTATTATTATTATTATCTATTACTTTGGTTGCATCTATTACTTTTTTTGCGGGAAAAATGATTAAAGGGAGATTTTTGAAGGGAGGGTTTTTTGTGTGGGAGTTATTTCCTCAAAAAAAGTCATTGTTTAAAGTTTAGATTTCCCCCTCCCTGTGAATTGGAGGCCACGAAATATTTAGTAAGAATTAATATATTCGAAGAGATTAGTCAATTATAACTATGTAAACTATGTAAGAGAAATTCGTGTGAGTGTTTTCACAACAGATTTCTTTTTTTTTTTTTGTTTTAATGAAAAACTCACTTTAGTTTTATCCAAAGCCGAAAATTAAAAAAAAATTGTATTTCTATGTGAATGAATGTACTTTTTACCATTTCTGTTTGTCAGTTGCATATTCTGTCCCATGACGAAAATCTTGGAACGCTCATGTAAAATGTGTGGGAGGCGGGAGAACAAAATATTACATAAACGAAAAATTGCAAGAAGCTTAAAAAGTTGATTGCGTTTAGTACCACCACCACCACCGCAGCATCCATCTAACATTAACTTTTCATCCAAAATCCACCTATAAGTAACTGCAGCATTATTGAATAGTATTTTTCAGTATTTTGTGATTTAGTAAAAAAATAGCTCAATCGATTTTCTTTAAACTTCGTTTACTATTTACCCACATAAGTGCCTATCACTTTTATCTTTTTTTCAAGAAAATTTATTTTTTGTAGGTTTTGGGGGGAAGCTTTCTTCTAAAGTCCCACTTTACAATAATATGCAGGAAGGAACTGAACTGTTAGGAGCGGGAGCATGGTTGCAGGAGTTGGACAGAGGCAGCTCGGTGGCCTTGGCCACTGCCACTGTCTTTCAGTCCGAGGTTGTTGATATTATCGAATGCTGCTGCCTTGCGGGGGAGTGGCAGGGAGAGATCAAAGAGGTGCGGATATTCTCTGACAGTCAGGCCGCATTGAGAGCTTTGAGCAAGCCGTGTTGGAGTTTGAAATTGGTGGAAGAATGTAGGAGAAGGCTTAACGCCTTAGCTCGGAGGGGAAAGGTGCGGCTCTATTGGGTACCCAGAATACAGGGCTGGCTGAGAAGGGATCCTCTTTACCTTTTTGCGGTCCCGTGCCAGCCGTTGCCGTCACTAATAGGTTTTGCTATAGACAGATCAGACTTTGGCAGACGAGGGTTTTGGAAAAATGGTGCTGGGAGGACACGCAGGGATGCCTCCAGGCTAAAAGATTCATCAAGGGAATCCAGATTACGTCCTGGGGGGTCCAGATTACCTCCTGTCCCTTAGTAGGATAGGACTGAGGACCTTTGGTGGATGTAGTGACTGGATACACAAGGGTGTGTCTACTCCTATGCATAATATAGTCCCATATGTCAAAACTGGGATGATGGAGTTAGGGAAACGATGTATCACTATTTATGTCAGTGTCCCCGTTTCGCTGGTACTAGGTTTCGTGTATTTGGAAGGGCACCACTCTCGCGGATTGCCTAGGTTAGTTGGAGTTGAAGGATGCCTTGGGATATTGTAGACTGACCGGTAGATTGCCGGGGGAAATTAATTGGGGGGAAAATAGGGGGTAAAAGCCATATTAGGACAATAGTTCCCAAGCCAATAGCACCCAGGTTTCAATAATAACACTCACTTCTTAAACCTATGCACTCGAACTATGGGGTCAGCCAAACATTCCGATAGTTACCGGACTTCAATTCTTACAGTCCAAAATTCTAAAGACTAATAAATCGAATAACTAATGTTTCTTACTGTGTTTCCAATAGAATCACCCATAATGACCATTTATTGAAGACTTCATCTCGACTCGGTACAAAAAAGTTCATTCTCTTCTTTTTCGTCATTCTAACCTTCTAATTGATCACCTCTCATCTTTTTCCATTCCCTGATAACCCGATTCGACGACTCAAGCGGCGGCACTGAGTTGGAGTTGAGATATTGCAGATTGACCGGTAACCTACCGGGGAGGGGAGGTTAATTGGGGGGATAAATTGGTGGGAAAACGGGGGGATAAAAGCTTTGCGAAGCGAGGCTTTGGTCCCAAGTCAATAGGCACCCAGTTTCAATAATAATAATAAAGTTATATTCAACGATTTCCAAATTTGAAGAAAACTGGGTGTAACTTTATAGAAAAGATGGTTCAGATTTTTATTTTTGTCGTATTGGGATTATACAGTTTTTTCTCATCATTACATAGTTTAATGCCATCCAGAAAAGAGAATTCTTTTGGCTGCACAATAAAAGAAAATACTTTTAACTTAACCAAACTGGAAATGCTGGAACATGATGGATTTGGTGCTGCTATCTCATCCTATATAAGGCCTGTCAAAGAGAATAATTATTGTTCCAGATCAATGGATCAGTTTTCTTTCAATATCGACGCCATTTTGATGAAGTGAAAGCAAGAATGCCTTCTGGATATTTAACCTGATTGCAAACCATTGGTACTGACCGCTAAAGCCTATTTGCCATGATTTTAGCCTGGAAATACTAACACTATATAGCAAATAACATGTGCTCTGCTGTGCTAGTCGCGATTACTACAGGCTCAAGTAAAGTGCAACCTAACCTTAAAGCAGAATTATAAATTTCTAGTTTGACCTAGTAAAATCTTCAGTTAAAAAAAAAGGAAAAAAAAATGTATAAAAAAAATTACATTGGCCATGCATTGTATACATAACCACTTCATTTGAATGATATAACATAATTAATTAGTAAGATTAAGAGATGTTTTTAGATAGTGCAAAAAAAAAGTCTATTAACTTAAGCTAATTAAACTTTAAAACAATAATTGTGAATTCTATGCCAGATATATCTATCTTCCTTCTAAAAAAAAAAAAAAAAGGAAGTGCGGAGAAGAAAGTGCTATAATGAGTAGCAAGCCAAGGAGGCCATTCCAAATGTACATCTGGTCTTACGGAACAGAACGCTATCTTTCATTAAATAAAAGAAGAATCAAGCAATGCCAATAGAGCAAAATTCAATTCGGTGAGTCAGCTACGAGAGATTATTGTTGGTATAGGTTACGAATGGCTGTGGAATGAGCAAGATGTCAATCTGATTATATTACCCATAAAGGCAACATGCTAAGGCAATATAAGAAGGCACTGTTGGAAGAGGATGTCTCTCGTGTGGCCGGCTCCACTTACAATTGTTTGTATAAAAATATTTACTTTGATACTGTGTACAGCCGTACTTAAATTGGAACGTTCCGTTTGAAAGAAAAAGATTGATCAATCAGTTGAGAGTATCACCTAGCAAGATGGTCATCTTGTATTCAAACCGGACCACATACAGGTTAGACACCGAAGCATGGTGTCCAAAGTGTAATCACGAGGAAACGGAGACGCTCCAACATGTGTTTTTTGAGTGCCCATATTACACCACTCCAAGAGATAGATACCTGAATTGTATTACCGACAATAATATTACTTTAATATTAAACCCACAGAATGTTGATTACCTGAATAAACTATTTTACTTTATTAAGTCTTTTATTACCTTAGATTTATTTCCTATAATTTGGAGTAGTTATACTTTTCTGTCTGTTAAGCACGATTGTAATACTTAAGTTAAGTTTAGCCACATATTGAATTTTATTTTATTTCTAATATTAGTCTCCCAGGTATTCTTTTATTTTGTTTTTTGTTTAGTTTAATTCCAATTTTCTTTACTTTTCACTTATTTGTTAGTTAGTTTAAAATAGGTATATACCTATGTTTGTGACTTTAGTAATGTTCTTTAATTATATTTGTATTATTATTATTATTATTACTATGGTAAACCAACTCTACTGTAATTTTACCTCTGTAAACAAACAGTATAAAAAAAAAAAAGAAAAAAAAGAAGAAGAATTGGAATTTTAAGAATTGCGTAAGAAATACCAGATGGAAAAGGTAAGGAATGAGAGGATTAGAGAAATAATAGGGGGTAAAGAAAACAATTAGAGATTAAAGTCATGGAGAGAGAGAGAGAGGTTGGTCATGTAAGGAGAATAAAAGTAGCAGAGTGGCTTAGCCTTGTCAAATTAGTCTAAGAGGATAGGATAGACTAATGGCAGTTAGCATTAAAGAAGAGATGGCAGTAAGACACAGGAAGAGATACGATTGAGTAATTAGAGCGACAGTAAAACTTGATTCGGATGGAAATCCTTGAGAAAGAAAGGACGCTTTGTAAGTAATGCCTTTTTGAAACTGATGTTAGTCTGATGGAGATAAATAAATGTATTATGAAGGATTCGGTAAAGTTGAGCTATGTGTTCTAGACTGTCCAGTTGCCCGTGCAGCAAATTTGGAACTTTTCTAGTGAGTAATGCTATATTTCTGATAAGTTTCTGGATACAAGCTCATGTTCATCACAATAGGAAGACGTGTAATAGATTAACCCAGAGGTAGGCAACGCCATGAAGATGTTGAATGATAACAAAGTTAAATGGAAATTTTAAAAACATCAGCTTATTCACAGTAATTTGTAAACGAGCAACAGATATTTAAATCTATAATATATTATTTGCGTTTTATAAATAAAGTATCGTTTTTTAAAATAAAGGACGGTTGGCATCCCTGGTGACAGGCGAGCACCTTAAGGCTCGTTTCATACTATACGGTTTTCACCGTTCAAACTTTTTGTCGTGACACTTGTTGCTTTCATATTTTCACGATTTTTTCCCATTAAAATAATCATTTTCATTTCGTTTGTCAATGAGATAACAAGTGTTTCAATAAACCGTGAACAAATTATTGCTTTGTAGTTGTTACACCGTCACCGAAGGAGAGTAAAACGAAATCGTTTTTTTTTTGGGGGGGGGGGTGCATCCCATCAATCAGCGGAGAGAGAAAGTTGGATTGTTTTGCACCACTCTTTGAAGACCTGAGGAATGATGAAAATAAATTTTTCGCTTATATTAGATCTTGCTTTTATTCGATTTTTTCGCTTATATTAGATATTAGATTTTGGAGAACAGTAGAAAAGGTTATTTCAAAGGGTGCCAAAAAGAATGTAGCTGCCGTACATCACAAAACCGCACAATATGAAAGCATACATTTAATTATGAAGGCCAGTGAGTCAACGGCGCCGTCTATTTCAGTGGCACCGAATGGCTGCTATACGGCACGGCAACGGCGTTTTGCCGTCACGGTATAATGTGAAAGGTCCCATGCTTTTCTTCACTTCACAAAAAAAAAAAAAACCGGCCGTACGGTGAAAACCCTATAGTGTGAAACGAGCCTTACTCTAGGCGAAAGATTACTTGATATCAGCTGGCTTGGGGAACCTAACACAAATAACCCTATTGGGCTAGATTCCTTTTATGCAGGCGAAAGCATCAGATGTGAAACACTTATGAACCACTTACACACTCACGCCAATTAATACAATTAATTGAAAAAACAACTTCTTCAACATTGCTATGTTTACGAACGTTTAAACCGGCCGCCAGGAAAATGGTGTTTGGCGTTATACATATACATACACCTGAATGGACACTCTGAGCGCCTTCTGACTCAACACCACACATAGCGTCTTATTTAATTTAAACATAACTAAGAGGTCACCCCTCTCCTAAACGCCCCTCTGAAATAAATTTTTTTGGACAAATGTTTCAAACAAAAGTGTTAAGTTCATGTGCTTGCAATGAGCATTCAGGTTCATAAGAAAAACTTAAAAACCTATTCTGTAAAGTTCATTTCCAGTAAAAATGACTTTCTTCAAATTTGAAATTCTATCAGTGCTTGTTATGTTTAATAAATATATTGTATAGGTGATAAAACCGTTCATAGAACTAAAGTGGCACTTTTGGAGAAAGCATAACTAACGCTACTGGACATAACGCGGATTTGTCTCTGAAATCCGCACAAAATCACTTTTCTCGAGAGAATGTTTTAAATAAAAGTTATCGGTATTTATTTATGTAAATATTTATACCAAGTTTAAAGAAAACTGTTGGAGCCGTTTTTGAGAAAATCGCGAAAAACTGAAACAAAAAATATAGATTCAGTACAGTTGAGCTTCCGGTTGATATATTTTGCCCGAAATCTTCGTGTCAGTTGCGATGGTATGGTGGTAAATCTGGTGTGAAACACTCACACAACTCTCTCTTACTCCTGTTCTCAAAATTATATATGACAAATTTTATAGTTTGTATACCAAATTTAACGAAATTTGTCGAAAACTGAAAAACAGTAAAAGCGCACTTCCGGTTTGCTAAATTTCTTGAAACTCGGAATTTTGGTCAACTATTTATTTCTAATTAATTTTGTTTGGATGATAGAATTGTATAAACAACTGTGATAGCACTTTAGAAAAAAACATAACCCCACCCCTCCTCTAAAAGTTCCCTTAAATGAATTTTCCAAGAGAAATGTTTTAAATAAAAGTTGTAGATCATTCCATGTTTAGTTTATATGCGGGGTTTCAAGAAAATCATCTGAGCCACTTTTGCGAAAATTGCGAAAAAGAGAAAAAAATCATTTAGTAAAGTGGTAAAGTAAACACACTTCCGGTTGACCGATTTTTTTTTCAAACTCGGAAATTCAACAACATATTTAATTCTAATTAACATTATTTACATGACAGAATTGTCTAATAAACTGAAATAGCACTTTAGATGGAAACCTAACCCCCTTCCCCCAAAAGTGCCCTTACATGCATTTTTCCGGAGAAATGTTTCAAATATAAGTTGTAGCCCTTTGTATGTGTAGTTGATAAACCAAGTTTAAAGAAAATCGTCGGAGTCATTTTTGAGAAAATTGCAAATAAGTAAAAAAAAAAAAACTAATAAATTGGTACTTCCGGTTGAGAAATTTTGACAGATAATGTACCGTCAGATGCCATGGTGATACCTAAACGAAATATCAAGTTACAACTTTCTACGGTTTTTTTGTTTTTGAGCTATGCTGTTCACACACACACACACAACACAGACCATTTGCTAAAATCCACTTTTTTGGACTTAGGGGACCTGAAAACGGATATTTCCGGTGAAAACTCGATATCGAAAATTTGACAGGATTACAATACTTCCTCCTTACTAGGAGTAAGAGAAAGTAAAAATTGCATGATTTATGCAGCTCTTATTAAATTCTAGGCTGTGAACCAAATTTTCTTCTTTACCCTGTTTAAAATACAGATTATTTGCATAATGTACTTTTGAAATTTCCTATCGCGCCATATTAAAAAAAAAGTACCTCAAAAAAAATGCCACCACGACATCTCTCTCAACATATTCTTAATGTAATTTAAATATAAATTAATATCATTTAAACATAAGCATGATCAATAAAAACGAATACATTTAATTTTCTTTATTTATATATTTTAATATCATAACCAATTTGCCATTTTCTGCCAACATATCAATTTACTTACATATTATCTTGTATTAACCTTGCTTAGGTTTCATATTTATTTCTTAATTTTTACAAAGCTTTTGACTATGCCTAAACTTTGCACTGCCTTTCTTCAAACTTTATCGATTCTTATTAGTATAGTATACTGTTGAAATTCCTTTTTGCCCCTCCACCCTAATAAAAAATGCCTTGATAAAATACTGAGCATACTTAACAACACTATTAAAATTTAGTTATAAAGTATTCTTCAAGACATGCTATTTATTATACACTATTTTCTAATGTCTAATCATAATAATTTATAATAATTTCATATTGTTATTACTCACGCACACACAGATAGTAACATAACATCCCCCCCCCCGCCGCCGCCGCCGCGCAAATACAAATAGTCAACAAACCAACAAGTGCCAAGTGTAACAAAAACATTGCGTTGAAGTGAACTGTCTGCATGAACTTGATAAATTTACTCTGAGAAAGGATGAAAATCCGAAACCGGTCAAGAATAAAAGAAATATGCATGCTATGACTGATAAGATATCAGACATACATACATACATACATACATACAGCACACAGACCATTCGCAAGAAATATTTCTTCGTCCTCAGAGGAAACATTTGTTTCCGGCGATTGACATGATCCTACTACTTTCTCTAACTAGGAGTAAGAGAAATAAAAAGAGGAATTTATAGACAATTATTTTAATTTATGTTTCTATAGCAAGAATATAAAAAGGGGGAGCTCAATTCAGAGAAAATCGGAATCATTTATTGTGGGTCATAAAACCTTTGTCAAGAACTTCATATTTACTGAAACAAATTAACGAAAAAGTAAACAAAAAAAGTGGTCTATTATTATATAAATAAAAACTAAAAAAAAAAAAATAAATAATCACTAATTTAAAACTAATAAATAAATAAATAAATAAATAAATATCAGTAAATACTTACAAAAGTAATCAGTTTAGCGACCATTGCTGTTGTTGGTATCACTTTAATGCAAACCGCTTTGAATACAGTATACCTCTTTTCTACTGGACTGCACCAATGTGTCTTTATCTTAGGTGAATCCCCCTCCTTTAATTGTGTATTTTTTTATACCACTATAGGTGAAGGTATTTTATAAAAGATTCACAGATTTTTACAAGGACTATTGAGAAAAATAGTTAAATAAAAAAATTAAATTGGCTTGTATCTTGTCATGACGCTAAATTAAATAGACTGGAAATAATATTTAATTAATTTTAACTAAATATCGAAGCTAAAAAAAAAAATACTCTTGTTGAGATAATCGATAGTTGAGCAATTAATTTTGATCAATTAATTTATACCCTCCTTTCGTTCCAAAATAATATTTTAAAATTTATTTATTTATTTATTTATTTTATATTTTACAAATCCTTTTAATATTTTTTTTTTAACTATTTACATTTACAATTTGAAGTGAAAGACTCAATCGACTTCTGTTCTTGCAATTTTATAATTCTGGTTGACTAATTTTACTAAATGTTTATTAACTCTCTCAATACTAAACTTTACGTCTTACTTTTTTAATTTTTAAATATACTATATTTTAAACAAATTATTTGAAATTGTTAACATAGAAAATAATATTATTATGTACAAGTAAATATAATAGTCTGGCATAAATTGGCATGATTAACATGAAACAGAAATATTTTCCTTGTTAGCCTGCTTCTTTTTGTGGTCATCGACCGGGATTTCGTGCGTTCACCCATCATCAGGATGCTTTTTGTCAAAACAATGTTATAACATAGACTTCTATAGGGCAAATTTAGTTGATACACTCTGTGTAAGTCTCTGTGATCACACTGTTTTGACAAAAACTTTCTGATGATGGGCGAACGCCCGAAACCAGTCGATGACTATAAAAAGAAGCCGACTATCACGGAAAATATCCCTCATGCTTCCTAGCTCTGCGGAACCAACACAACAATTAACGTGAATGATCGTCACTCATAGGTGGCTGAAGGCCAACAATATTTCAAGGGATCTTATGGCCGAGCTACTATTTTTATGATTAGTCTACCATTTCTATGCTTGTGGTTATACTTTCCTCTAAAGTACTATCTTCGGTGATCATAGAATTCTACCATCTAAATAAAATTAATAGAAATATTAATAAATTGCTAATCTGCCATTAAAATACCGACAAATTTCGATATACTAACTATAAAATTTGTCAATTAGAATTTTGTAAACTGCAGTAAGATAAAGTTGCCTATATATTACATTTATATTTATATATCTTTACCTTTTTATATTTTTCAAATAAATAAACGTTACTAATTTTATATTGAAAAGGGATTATTGTAAGAAGTTTAACGTCGAGAGGGATTACTGTAAGAAGTTTAACGTCGAGAGGGATTATTGTAAGAAGTTTAATGTCAAGAGGGATTATTGTAAGAAGTTTAACGTCGAGAGGGATTATTGTAAGAAGTTTAACGTCGAGAGGGATTATTGTAAGAAGTTTAACGTCGAGAGGGATTATTGTAAGAAGTTTAACGTCGAGAGGGATTATTGTAAGAAGTTTAACGTCGAAAACACGTCCCAATTGTCTCGCAACAACCTACAATTTTATTTTTTTTTTGTTTAAGAAATAAGTTACAAATAAAATGTTTATGTAAACAGTAAATACACCAACAAATTTTAGGAAAATAAAGAAATAGTTTCCGTGGAAAATCGCATAAAACTAATAAACCCCTTTCTATAAAGTCATCTTTCGTTTTGACCTATTGTCTTCAAACGTGATCTTTTAGTGCTGATAATGAGTCAGAGAGAGAAAGTGGGAGGGTCATGAATGAAAAAGAGAGTTCAATTCTACAAAAAAATCACAACATAGAATCTCAAAATGTGTATTTTATTTCCTGTAACTATTAATTTCCAAATTGACCCGATCGGAATACTTTCATTTACGGCTGCAACAGTAAATAAAAATTGCAATGTTACTGTAAAAAATTCATTACTGAAAAGTAATAAAATAAAATCATAACTCCGCAATTATTTAAAACAGAATGATTAAAAAAAATAATAAAAATCTGGTGTGAAATACTCACACAACTTTCTCTTACTCCATTTAATAATTGACAAATTTTATAGTTTGTGTACCAAATTTTAATGAAATTCGTCAAAATCTGAAAAAAACTGTTCAGTAAAAGCGCACTTCCGGGTTTACTAATTTTCTTAAAACTCGGAATTTCAGCTATCTATTTATTTCTAGCTAATTATGTTTGGATGATAGAATTGTATAATCAACTAGGATAGCACTTTGATGAAAATCTAATCCCACCCCTCCACTAAAAGTGCCCATAAAAGAATTTTCCCAGAGAAATGTTTTAGACAAAAGTTGTAGATCTTTGCATGTTTAGTTTATATAAGAAGTTTCAAAAAAAAAAAATCGTCGGAGCTATTTTTGAAAAAGTGAATAAATCATTTAGTAAAATGGTAAAGTAAACGCACTTCCGGTAATCCGATTTTTTTCAAACTCGGAATTTCAACAATATATTTAATTCTAATTAACATTATTTAGATGATAGAATTGTTTAATAATCTGAAATAGTACTTTAGATGGAAACCTAACCCCACCCTTCCACCAAAAGTGCCCCTCACTGCATTTTCCCGGAGAAATGTTTCAAATAAAAGTTGTAGCTGTTTGTATGTATGGTTGATGTTTGGAGTTTACAGAAAATCGTCGGAGCCATTTTTGAGAAAATCGCAAAAAAGTAAAAAATCTAACTAGTAAAGTGGAACTTCCGGTTGAGGAATTTTGACAGGTAACGTAGTGTCAGATCCCACGGTGATATCTAAACGAAATATCAAGTTACAACTTTCTACGGTTTTTCGTTTTTGAGCTATGCTGTTCACATACACACACACCACACACACACCATTTGCTAAAAACCACTTTTTTGGACTCAGAGGACCTCAAAAACGGATATTTCCGGTGAAAACTCGATATCGAAAATTTGACACGATTACAATACTTCCTTTTACTAGGTGTAAGAGAAAGTAAAAAAAGGGTTAAATTAAAAGTGTTCTATCATTCTAGATGAAGTGTTTTATAACATAAATTTTGGTAACAAACGTTCTGTCACATTATGCAGCATTGAATACGATAAAAAATACGTCATAACCAAGTATAAATTATAAGAAATTTATACATAATAAATACAATGCATATTCTTGTAAAAAAAATTGAAATCGCTTTTTTTATTCTCTCTCTTTATCATCTTACTGTTGGAAGCGAAAATTAGAATCGTGTCAAATTTTTGAAGTAGAGTTTTCAGCGGAGATACATGATAATTTTTTTTTTTTTTTTTAATTTAAGGCGTGTCAACATCTATGGTCATTGGCGCCCAGAGCCTTCTCAATGTATTGCCGGCCCCTGTACATCATCTGACAGTGAGCTGTAAAGACTCCTAGCAAGGAAAAAAACCTAAGGCCAACAACAACCGGACTCGAACCCCGGACCTTCGCGTGGGAGTCCAGTACGCTAACCACTTAGCTAACTCCCTTCCCTTGAGGTAGTTTGTCATGTTTTTAATTAAAAGATGTAATTTTCCTTGTACTGTTCTTTATTAGCAAACAAACACAAACCATCCTCAAAAATAATATATATACTCGTATCTCTCTCTCTCACAGTTACTATTAATTTTCTATTTAAATTTTTTTCATTTAAAACTAATTTAAATAAAGCTTTGACCTTCTCAAAATCTGATAGAACTATAAATTTAATACAATGAAAAGATTGTTTTTTTTTTTTTTTTATAATTAAGAGGGAAATAAATATGTTTTTTACCTAATTTATTCTTATTTTAATTGAGCCAATAGTTACTTTAGTGTTCTTAAGTTGTAGTTAGAATAGTGGCCAATTTTTTGAATCCTTGGATTCAGTTTATTCACAGTAAAAATGGCATGAAAGTTATGTAATTCTACTGTTATTCAATCTAGATTAGATTAGACAATCCAGGTGTGAGTCCTAAACTGAGATGAGCTCATAAACTATCGCGACCACAAGTTCACATAATTAGTCTATATCACCGTAGTACAATCACCAAGTACCTCTCTCTTAGTTGCTAATTCCTAATTTCTCACTCATCACTTACTCTAACTTTATATTTTATTAACTCCGTAAAAATTATATTTCATATTTAATTATAGAGCAATACAAATTATAATAGCTTCTAGTTTGATATTCTCACTAGAAAAATCTCACTACAGATGAATCAAGATCTCTATCAGATGAACCAGTATACCGACGCTATTTGTTGGAAGAAGACGGTATTGTTCTCTATTTGTTCTCAGGGCTTTGGAGCCGAAGTGGAGAAGTATTCCTGATCAATAGAGTTGAAATCATAAGCGGTAAAACATATACCGCCTTCGACTCTGACTTTGAAGCCCTTTTACTAAACATTCGCACTCGATAGTATTGTCCATTTAGTAGATAAATAAAGTGGAAGCACCCCGAGAACAAATATATCTATTACTTTAACAACACTGGTTAATGATTCAACTTGGAATTTCGTGTTCTAATGGTTTAATTCTAATTAAAGACTAGATTCTCTATTTGTACAAAAATGTACTTTGACCCAGAGCATCAACGTTTTTTTACTTTCATCAGAATTGTTGTTTCAAAAGAGTGTCCTACTATTTGAATTAATTTAATACTAGGCAATTTTCCCTAGACAGTAATCATAAAAAAATAATATATCTTTGTAATGATTATTATTCCCCACCACTACAATCAATTTAGAAGTAAACATTAGTTGAATGTTATGATTTATGAAATAAAGCAATTTCTTTGCAAGTGTATAGTGAAAGGTACACATAGTCAGCCTCACATTTTAGCCGTATATTTCCAGACAACGTTTGTTATAAATTTATTAATGTATTACATACAGTATTCTTGTAAGACCAAATTATAAAACTAAAGTCAAACCGACACATTTTTTTTACTTACTTATAACTGGAACACGTATTGCGATCATGTCAAATTTTCAAAAGTGTGTTTTCCGGGAAATAAGGGGTTTTAAGGTCCTATTTTTAACGAATATTTTAGATTTTCTTTTTCCTTCAGAAATAATATTAATGATGGAAAATTTATTTTCCACATGCTGCTATAATTATTGTCCTCACGCGTTGGTCTAGTGGCTAGTGCACTCGCCTTTCGTGCAAGAATTCAGTGTTAGATTCCCATGAGGCTTAAGTCGGTGTTGACCCAGCATCGTGATAAAAAGTGGGAAGCTACAGTTAGTAGCGTCTGGGTAGCGAAGACCGGAACTAATCGGCGTGGGAACTGCAGCATGCTTACCACATGCCCCCCCCCATTCAAATCGCCGTCTGGCATGCCTTGGCTGTTGCGCCGTAGTTTTTCTTTTTTTTTTCTTATAATTATTATATGATTTTATAACGAAAAATATAACAGTCAATCAATAATTTAAAAAAAAAAATTATTATTACAAGGTTTGCCACAAGTAATACAGTGGCAGAGAAAACATAGATAATACACGAGTGGAGAAGCTACCCAATGGTAGAGAAACTCCACAAAAAGAACTTCACTCATTGGATTAGCTCGCAAGTAAATCATGAGGCCATTGTCGCTTGAGACGTTTAGAAAGGTTGTCTGGGAGAGTTTGAGATGAGAGACGCGCGGACAAGAGGGTATAGTGTGTGTGGTTAATATATTGTGGAATTTCTTATATAGAATTATCGTTAGATTGGGAAGGAAAGGAATATTGAGGTCATTATGAATAGTCCGGTTGTATACATAGTAAAAAGAATTGACGATAGTTCGAAGGATTTTGGATTGCAAAGTTTGGATTCTTAGGAGATTGGAATATGTGGCAGAACTCCACCGTTATACAATAATTAAAATACTATTTTAAAACGGTAGAAAATAATATAATTCAAAACATCTTACTATCCACATTTTTAGTAAATTTAATATAACAATAAAGAAAGAAAATAAATTAAAAAGCAATAAAAAAATAAATAAATAAAATAAAAGTAATAAGAAAAAAATTAACTAATTAAAATGCAATTAAAATATAAATAAGGGAATTTAAAGTTCATTGATTTTTAATATTTTTAATAAAAATCCCACAGTGTCATCGAAAATACTTACTGTCCATCAATTGCCTTTTCTCCATCCTTCATCGTCCTACAGGGATTAAAATTTTAATCTGTGAAGTTTAAAAATTGTTGGCAGTCGTAAATAACAATGGTCAACATTTTGTACAGATACACTATCACATCAGTAGATGTTGGTTGTAATTATAATGGGTATGAGAAGGAGAGTATTGGGTTTGAGAGATAAAATAAACTGGAAATAATGCTGAACACTGTATAATGAAAATGTATCACAAACTGCTAGGATTTTACTCGATTATAGAAAATGGTAGCGAGAGATTTAGAGTGTGTGAAGAGAAGGGTAGTAGTTGGCTGCGGACACATTGTAACTGCTGTATAAACTGTTCTAGAGACTGTTCTCTGTAGAGCTAGCGCTGCTGTAATAAGCAGAGTCTCCCTTGCGAGTGAGACTCTAATTTTTGTATTCTTTTTCTCTGCTTTAGATCCCTCTCTTCGGATCCTATTACACCATCCTCTCAAAACATTCCTGCAAGCTATATTCGTGCTCGCTTAGCAAATAGATTTAAGTTACAATCAATAAGCAATCACTAAAAATCTATTATCAATAGAATAAATAATTAATTAAAATAAAACAGTTATCAACAATAACAATAAAGAAAAACAATGATACTTACATTGACATAAGATAATTAATTTAAATCGACGTAAATAAGAATTAAAAAAATTAATAAGATATGAAAATAAAACATTACTATCATATCACTATATGATTTAAACTTAAACCTTATTAACATTAACAAACATACTTAAAAAAGGAATATAAAACAAACATTAAACAAACATCCTTAAAGAAGGAATTTGAATTCGACTAAACAAATTCGAATCATTGCACCTTGATTCGAAGTAGGTAAATTTCATAATTAAATTTCAGAAACACTTGATGATTAAACTGACATGGAATGGACTTGAGGATCATCGTCAAATGGGTGAATACATACTTACACTTCTTATTAACTGGAAATAATGCTGATTACTGTACAATGAGAAAGTAACACAAACTGTCAGGACTTTACACGAATATAGAAAATGGTGGCGAGAGATTTAGAGTGTGTGAAGAGAGGGCTAGTAATTGGTTGCTGATGCGTTGTAACTGCTGTATAAACTGTTCTAAACCCTGTTTCCTGTAGGTCTAGCGTTGCTATATATAAACAGAGTCTCCCACTCTAGTCTGGTTTAAGTAGCGAGTGAGACTCTCAATTTTTGTGTGTCTCTCTGGCTGCTTTAAATCCCTCTCTTCGGATCCTATTACATAATTATTTTGAAACGATGCCGATATTTTGTCTATAGTATGTCCATTTCCTGTTAAAAACTGAATCAAAGTATAAACTAATTCTTAGCGGTAATTGAAGTGGGTCAGGGGAAAATTTTCTCACTAAGCTCCAGTTTCAGAATAATTTCTCTTTCGACCAACCCATCCAAATCATTCTTCTACACGGATACAGCAGCATGTTAATCCAATCTTCTACATTTTTTGCTAGAGATCTGAAAAAAAAAAGTAATGATCCAAGTTTAAATAAAATTTGTCAATTGTAAAAATAATTGTATTATTTGTAGATGTAGATTGTTATAGGGGATTATCGCACTGTGACCTGAAAGATTTTTTGTGCCCCTCCCGGAGCCTTCTCAGTGCATGGCCGACCTCCAAGCAATGTTCTCTAGTTACAGACAACACTGCTCATCACCGTACAGTGAATTGTAGAGGCTCCTAGGAAGAGAAAATCTAAGGGCAGCATGCTGGATTAGAAACCCAGGACCTCCGGCGTTGCTAGTCCAGCACTGAGCTAATCCCTTCCTTTTCCCTCGGCTTCTGCCAATTAACTAGGGACGTAGTCCCCAGTTTGTGTACTGTGTTTGTCCTTGTCTGTAGAGTGTCTTTAAGTGACAAGGGACTTTAAGTGTCTGTATAGTGTCTTTAAACTATTCTGACGAAATGCATGGAATACTGAGCTGTGGTAACCCGTGGGGTCGCTAGTTCCCAAGTAACTACTTGCAACAGATATTCCTTGCGGGGTGTATTAACTGTAATATAATTGCAGTAAGAGAATGTCGTGTGAATGTTCACATCTGATATTTTTTTTTCATTTCCATATATTGTTTTAGAATTTATAAAAGTTGCAGTTCATCTATTTATTTAACTTTCTCGTAAAGATTTACCTTTTTTTTTACTCTCTTTATATTACTTACCTTCTTTCATAATAATAGTCTCACATAAAATACTGCACAAAATTGTTAAAATTGTTAGGCGCATTCATTCTGGCCATGAAACAAATAACCTATGGTCAAAGGTTAGTAGGCAAAATTACCATCTGCTTATATCATGTGCAAAACATTTTTAATAGTTAAGTTTTTTTTTATACACTTTTAATGCAATTTGTAGAAAATGCTGTAATAATACTGCATTATGCAAAATGAATGAGATTAAAAAAATTGATTGTATCAAAATTTTGGATGGGTAGTTATTTAATAGTTTGTATTATGACAGAATAAATAATAATGTTATCCATAACGGGGAAAGAAGAATATTCATATCTAATCTGGAGACTATGAACTAACTAAGATCTTATTTGCGTGACAATAGGATAAAAAAAAAAAAAAATCTGGTACGAAACACTCACACAACTTTCTTATACTATGGTAGAGATTTTAATTGTATACTGAGGGCTTTATGTGGGACGCTCTATGTCAAAACTAAAAAACCTTATGCCTCTAATACCAAATAAATCAATAAAATCAAAATCAATGTTTAATAAATCAATAAAATAAATGTTTCCGGAAAAATATATCAAATAAAAGTGATATGTTTCTATTTATGCAGCAAGCATACCAAGTTTAAAGAAAAATCGTTATAACCGTTACCGAGAAAATCTTAAAAAAAAAAAAACAACTCAAAACCCTATTCTAAAAAGGTGATTGGTAGTTATAGGTGTAGATAAAATATGAAGTTTAAAGGAAATCGAAAGGAATCCATCCGTTTTCAAGAAAATCTCGAATAAAAAACATCACCATTCCACTAGAGTTGCACTTTCCGGTTGATAGATTTTGCCCGAAATCTTCATGGCTGGTGCGATGGAAGTGTCTAAAACGGAATATAAAGTTTTAGCTTCCTGCTAATTTTCGTTTTTTTTTTTTTTTGGATATTCTGTTAACCCACAGAAATATTAAGGTGGCCCCCAAATCATATATTTCCGATGAAAACTCAATTTCCAAAATCTCGCACGATCCTAATACTTCCTACTTACTAGGAGTAAATGAAATTAGAAAATAGGTGGTTTGATACACTTACAAAAGTTTCTCTGACTATAAATATTACACTTATAAATGAAAATTTGTTTTAGTTTTGGAATTTTTAATGCTTAATTGCGTTTGATATTAAGTTCGTATATATCAAGTTGAGCTTCCTTCAATTTCCAGCTTTGTGCTATTTTGTTCTTTAAACTTACTCGTTGAAAGGGAAATAGAAAGAGAAAGAAGTGTGTGTGTGTGTCTGAGAGAGAAGACACCAATCACATAACCTTTTCTTTCATTGTAACATTTGACCCGATCTTCTTACGTAAAGAATGCAGAAAAATTAATGTTATATAATTATAAAGAGCATTAGACATGTTGCATTTGCTTGCAAATATTGTAACCATAGTGTATTTAATATTCATTTATTTCTTTTTTACTTTCTCTTACTCCCAAGTAAGAGAAAGTATTGTAATTGTGTCAAATTTTCGATATCGAGTTTACACTGGCAATATCCATTTTGAGGTCCCCTGAGCCGAAAAAAGAGATTCATTTTTAGAAAATGGTGTGTTGTGTGAGTGTAGGTATGTGAACAACATAGCTCAAAAACGTAGCAAGATCAAACTTGATATTCCGATTAGATATCATCATCGGATCCGATAGTGAAAATCTGTCAAAATTCCTCCAACCGGGGTACTACTTTATTAAATATTTTTTTCATTTTCTTGCAATTTTTTAAAAAATGGCTCCAAAATTTTATTTTAACTTAGTATATCAACTGCACATACAAAAGTCTACAGCTATTATTTAAAATGTTTCTCTGGAAAAATTCATTTAAGGGCACTTTTGCGGGAGGTGTGTGGTTAGGTTTTTTTTTCTTTAATTTGCTATTTCAGTTTACTATACAATTCTATCATCTAAATAATATTAATTAGAATCAAAATTTGTTGCTGAAATTTCAAGTTTGAAAAAGATCATATGACAGGAAGTGCGTTTTTACTGAATTGTTTTTATAGTTTCCGACCAACTCCGATGAATTTCATTAAATTTGATATACCAACTACAAAATTTGTCAATTACAAATTTGTAAACTGGAGTAAGAGAAAGTTGTGGAGTGTGGAGAATGACACCAGATTATTTTTTTTATAATCGGTGAACACATTGGCTGTATTATAATAATAATAATAATTATAGATAAATAGAGAATGTTTATAATGATTAAACTAAGTAAAAAGACAAAAGAAGGGAAGAAAAAACATCCACTGAATAAATCTAAACTCACTGGTGAATTTAAGAAAAATGTTTTCCATATTACTATCAGCATGCTAAATTTCTCCTTGAAGTTGCAGTTATTAGAATTTCCCACCACCTTATAGGTCTTTTGAAAAATTAATATTTTTCTATTCTTGTGAGAAATGATTATTTCTTCACATAAGTTAAATGAAAATAATAACCACTATTCAGTAATATATACTTATTTCATACATAACCCTAAAAATACTTACATATTTTCTTCACTGCTCTTGCTGTGAAAACAACACTCTATTGTATGTGAAACACTTAGGTCTACGGTTGAGTCGCTTTAATGGTTTATTGTAAACCAACGTTTCGCCCATATTACAAGAGGTTTCTTCAGGGTAATATCTTTCGCCTCTAAAACTGAAACAATCAATGATGCGGTCTCAAGACCTACGTGTTTATATGATGGCCGCGGAAACCAGAAAGATTACTTAATTATATTATATCTAAGATAGTGTTTGAAAGGTGTGGAAAAATCACTGGAACAGATTATGCGAAATGTCACCAGAAATTAATTTTTTATTTTGGTAGAAAACCAATATATTTAATTATTGAATCTTACGATGGTAAATAATATCAAGTTTGAGCTTCCTGAGTTTCTCCTGATACTGGCCACTGAGAAAAAACAAAACACACACACACCTACATTAAAACTTTTGATGTGGAAACTCAATTATGAAAATTTGATAAGTCCGCAGCAATAAGAGATAGTAAAAACTGCAAGTACTGTGTGGGGTTCACCTGCAACCTGCTCTTCAACTCGCGCAAAATGATGAGAGTTTAACCTAAAAATGCAACCTTCTCCTTTAAAGCCTTCCCAAATTTCGCGTGCAAGTTCAACTTAGTACATTACATCTCCTCAGACCATTTAATACTGAGACGAGAAATGTCGCAGTTGCAGAGATTCATAAACAGAAACATTGGATATAATAATG
The DNA here is from genome assembly GCA_011037195.1 of Triatoma infestans. Lineage (NCBI taxonomy): Eukaryota > Metazoa > Arthropoda > Insecta > Hemiptera > Reduviidae > Triatoma > Triatoma infestans. Next base: position 35,906 of record JAAEAF010007254.1, read on the forward strand.
CAAATATTACCGAGAGAAAAATCTTTTTAATACTGCATACAAAATAATAATAAACTTATTTTCAACAAAAATATATAATTTGTAATACACAGTTTCTGGATAAACGTAATGGTTAAAAAAGTGAGACTTACTATAAAACAGACTTGTTAATCCTACTTCTTAAATTTATTGGTACGTTATTTATAACAAATGTCAAGTATGGCATAATTTTCTAACTTGTGAAAAGATCCTACACTTTGGGAAAATGGTTTAAGAATAGATCCTAAATGGGCACTACAGTTGCCTATGGGATCTAGGTGACAGAGGCGAAGGTTATAGTGAATTGCTCTGCTATCTATCGGCATTTTCGCTTAGTTATAACTGTGCACACTAAAAGCGCTAGTATTCAATTAACCTAGAAACTCAAATATTATCAGCTCTTCTCTCTTAATATCTCTTTATAAACATTGGATTTTGCCTTTCTCTTGCTGCAGTAAAGTGATAGTGGGATAGAAAACTGAATTTTCATCCAAAAAATGAGGTATTTTGAGGTTTCTTCAGTATAAAAAAATATATCTGCATAAAATGTTTATAATATATTTGTGTATATTAGATGAGGGGTCAAAAAGAGGTGCGCCTGCTCCGGCCCTCACAATTTTTGGGGCTTCATTCTATAATTTATATTGGGTGAAAAAAAATACTGTCAGGGCCAAATTTCCATGCTTATAAGACTTTTACAGCAATTATGATTAAAATCATAAATTATTTTATCTTAAGACAATCTATCAATTATAAGTTGAACAGATGATAATTTATTTTAAAATTTGAAGGATCTCAAACATATTAGTAGTTATGGGCTCTCTGAAAGTTTCTCTATAAATAACAGAGCATCCTTTCCTTCCAAGATGTCATTTTAACCCTTTTTTCTAACTTGTTTCTCTGAATTCAAATGATTATGGTTACAATTTCTGGGAATGGCCAATTACAAAATACACCAACCATCTCATCAAAAAATAACTTGTTTGAGCTCCCTGCAATTTTCTTTTATTAAGAAATTTTGTTAACCCCCTAACCGACACAAATATTTAGACATACCGATGAATTTTTGAGGTTTTGGTTTGAAACGGGAAAATATTTGTTTCCATGCTCCGGGAAAAACTACACTAAAGTATAATTGCAACAGTAAAAACTGAAACTTATAATATTATCATTATTATTTCGTTAAGATCAATTCTTTTGTTTTGATGATTGTATTGTAAAAAATTTTCCTATTTTTTTGGCTTGATACTGGCATAAAATATTTATCTCGTAAAATTAGCAGTATAAATATTTCATTAATTACCTAATGCCGATCTCAATATTCTGAAATACTTAGTACATACAATTATATAAACTGGAAAAAAAAAAAAATTAAAATTATCTGACCTTTTAAACATGAGACAAATTGCAAACAATTAGGACAAGTATTATTTAATACCGGGTACTTACGTTTGCTGTGTCATGCACCCACAAAATCACCGTACTAAAGTGATGTACATACCTATTATTTTTCACAGAATCTCCTACACATAGGTCATACTATATTGCATATCATGGATATGTTGCATAAAAATATCACTGTTGCTAAAAATTTAAAATAATAATATGTTGAAATAGCTTTTTATGTGACAGTTTGATAAATAACGATTGATTTTTTTTTTAACTTAACGACTATATTAAATATAGGATCCATTCATATACCAATTTATATTCCGCGTTATTGGGGGATGTCTAAATTGTTTATGATCCCTCGTTAAAATTTTTCTTGTCATAAGAGTTGAGCAAAGGTAAATGGTAAACACTTAACAAGTAATATCTCTTATTTCGGTAGGTTATGGAATAAGCTTATCCATTATTCCATCATTGCCTGTTGCTAGCCTATAGCACATTATGTTCCCTGATTCTTAAGAACTTTACATGCAATTAAAATACTGTAGATAAATAGATTATTTCAAGGAACCTACAAGATCTATCGCGCCCCCCAAAGCCTTCTCAGTGCCTGCCAGCCTTCGAGAAGTGTTCTCTAGTTACAGACATCATGCCCATCACCGGGCAGTGAGCTGCAGGGGCTCCTAGAGTCCAGCGTGCTACCACTAAGTTAATTTCACTCCTCTATAATTAATTATAAATTATTTGTTTTATAATTTGTATAAATACACGACTTGCACAGTGCAAAGGCAGCAAAAGGTATGTACATGCTTCTAAGTATTTCTGACGAAAATGTATAGTACTTTTTATTGTGATAGTTTCCTGTTATTATATTATTTATCAACACTTTGTTATGGTATGTAAAGTTTGATAACTATTCATAAATAAAAAAAATGAAGCTGGCCATCAAGGCAAAAATTTCAGACAATCCTCCACAAAATAGTTAATGTAATGTTTCAAGTCCAAAGCCTGATGACAGGCTTTGAATCCAATAGAAACCAATCTTTGTCTTCATAGAAATCTTCTGGGTTAATACTGTAAGTGCATTACAGTGCATTCCCTTCGGCCTTCAGTGAGATCTATTTGACATCTCTTTCTAAATTGTTTTTGTTTACTATGTTACCTTCCATTATACTTCTAGGATTTGCCAATTGCAAAAATGTTTATTTCATGATACATTCAAAAGCATTAAATATTTTTGTTTTTACTTCTTCTTATTGATGTAAGAAGATACAATGCGATCAGGCCATTTTTCAAAACTTTGAAAGTATTAAAAACATGGTAATAAAAACTCATACCGCTCACTGTTGCTGCAATTATTACAGATCTATATAGCCAATATATCTCAAACTTGGCGTTTTTATTCAAAGTTTAGTTTATCTTAGCGTTCTATATAAATATACACTTAGTTCTACTTCCCACTAATTTATAGTTCTTTCAAAATATCGTCCGGTTTTATTAACTTTATAATAGAATAAAGATTTTAAGTTTAAAGAAAATCGATTATTCAAAAATGCAACATTACACACTTCTGTTTTTTTTTTCAATTTTTCATGATTTTCTCAAAAACGCTCTAAAGATTTTTCTTTATAAATTTGGTTATCGTATTTTATTCATTTATTTATTTTTGTTTGTTTCTTGTTTTTTATTTAATAACCATAACTTTTTGTTTAAGAGCAGGGAACCCAACATATGACATCTGCTTCTATAGGCTTATACATTCCATCTCTCTAATTGTAAATTGTCTCTCCAGTTATTACTATTTTTCTGCAACCTTTTTCTGCGTCTTATTTCTGCATTCTCAGCGGAGCTAAGAGACTCTTACAAACTACATAACCTTGTTTAATTTGTATTCATTATTTTCTTATCCATATATACTTAAATCTCCAAAAATAATATTACAATTAAAAGCCTGAAATACAATGTAAAATTCAGCGATGTGAATGTTGGTGTTAAGACTTATAGTGTACAACAGGAATGTTTGAAGGAGATTTAGGATAATATTAAGAAATTGCCATCAGACATGTAGATTGCTGGACCGAGGCTCTTCTTAAGAGTGGCTATTTTACTCTCTCTTACTTCTAATAAGAAGAGACAACTTTGTAATTTTGTGATCATTTTGTGATTTCAAAATTGAATAATCACCGGATATACATGTTTTGAGGTTCACTGAATACGAAAAAAATATTGTGTGAACAAAATATCACAAAAACGAAAAAAACCGCAGGAATTCAAAATTGATATTTAGCTTAGGTACTACCCCGCATCAGACACGAAAGTTTCGGACAAAATCCAACAAGGAATACGACTTATTTGAATATATTTTTTTTTTTTCAGTTATTCGCGATTTTTTCTCAAGATAACGGCTCCAACGATTTTCTTTAAACTTCATGGACCATCTATACAAATCAATCCTATCACTTTTATTATTTGAAATAGTTACGCGGGAAAAATGATTTTTTTTGGGAGTTTCTAAATTTGAAGATAATCAATTAATAGAAGTGTGATATTACAGAATAGATTTTTAAGTTTTTCTTTTTATTTGGAATGTTCTCGAAAATGTCTCTAACGATTTCCTAAAAATTTGGTATGCTCACTGCACGCATAGTTGTAAACGTACCACTTTTATTATTTGAAACATTTATGAAAGAAAATCGATTTTGGTTAGTGATGCGCTCTAGTGGGCTAGAATTTAATCACTTCTCTACTTGGTAAGGTTATCCACCACCATATCTGCTGGGTGTCCCAACGAATGAGTTCACCCCAATTATCTCCTGCCTCTTTGAAGATGGAAAGAAACTGTAAACGGTAAACCCCCAATTATTTCATTTTGTAGATTCAGAATATGACATTAGCAAATTAGTGCGTTCCGAATTAGCCGAGGGTTTATTCAATCTATATAGTCCATCTTGTTTCAAGTTGCGATTCTTTAATTGTTACTTCCATATTTCAACCATTTCTTGTTCTAAAAAAAATTTTTTTTTTTTTTGTAATAAATTTCCTTCTCTCACAAAAATTCACACGGGAATGTGTCAATGTTTAACAATCTTTTCATACTTTCTTTAATAACACAATTACTTATTGTTGTTCTCAAGTCATTTCACAATTGTTCATTCACATTGAATGCTAGCCAACCTTTATTTTTGTTATTTTATGATTTGATAAGATTTTCAACATTCTTTGCTATCATTATTTATTTCATTCATCAAACTTAAAAGGATTAGCTCTCGTTTTATCTGATGGATTTCATTGCATTGATAATCCTGTTCCTATAATAGGTTTTTCTTTAGCAATTCTGTGAAAAATTAAAACTAAAAACACATGAACTACCATGAACTTGATGTTCATACACGTATGCACACATACAAACTGTTGTATGTACTTTCTCTAATGGAATTGCTAAGCCGAAGCAGGGAATTCACGTCTCCCAATTACTATAATTTCTTTCCTTTCCCGTTTCTTGCATTTTTAACATAATCCTTGTTATTCATGGATGTACTAATAAACTTATTCACATGCCCGCAATATTATTTACAGTAACATTGTTCAAAAGCAAGCAATGAAATAAACTTTACAAGTAAGAACAATCAAGACGCCGCTACGATGATATATACTCTGGTTCGATCCTCGATTTTTAACCCTAAATTTTATTTGATATATTAATACGAGTAAAATATAATAAACTATGTTAGTACTACATTCTTTGAGACGTCTCCTGATCGATAATTGAATGTATGGCTCATCTGAAAATTAGCATTACTTTATTTTTTACTTTTCTTTATACTTCGGGGTTCAAATTTTCGAAATTGAGTTTCTACCGGAAACGATTCGGTAAAACGATTTTTTTCGTGTTAGGAGGAACCCAAAACCTGTATTTCCGTGAACACAGATTCGTAATCAAATTGACCATTGTAATACTACTTCCTCTTACTAGAAGTAAGAGAACTAAAAAATCGTGTATGACATTCTGGGTTTATGTAGAATCATAATGCAATAGACAAACCATTTTTTTTTCCTTAATGACAATCAATGCAGAAAACAATGCATTGCGATCAATTGTGTAGTAGATACATAATACTTTTTTTTCCCGGAGGTTTTCAAAAAACTTGGTTCCCTGCAGCCATCGAGCGCAATTGACCTCTTCCAAGCAACACAATCCTCTACCTGCTGTTCCATCAGGCCATAACCAGCCATCATCTCCTCCACCCGGTCCTTCCATCTACCTCTGGGTCTACCTCTCCTCCTTCGGCTATCCACATCGCTGTCTATCACCAGCCTAGGCAATCTTCCTGGGCCCACCCTCCTCACATGCCTACACTCCGTGGGTGTCTTAGCATCAATGATTTCCAAGATGTTCCTCTCCACACCCATCCTCTTTCCTAATATCGTCATTTCTAACTTTGTCCCGCCTCAAACATCCTGCAGATCTCCTCCAAAAATCCGTCTCCACGGCCCAGGAGTCTCTCGCGCTGTCTTCTGTTCAGTACCCAGGTTTTTGCGCCGTACAGTAGGATACCTTGGAGAATCGATGTGAAGATCAGCCTCTTGGTTTCGGGTAATAAATTTCCGCTCCATAGCATTGGGTTCAATAATCCTATTACTTTTTACCCCTCCCTAATTCTTCTCTCTACTTCCTACTTGGAGAGCCATCATTTTCTACTATTGACCCTAAGTATTTAAAATGATCCACACTTTTAATGTGCCACCCTTTTATTTCTATGGTAATGGCATTCGACGTGGACGAGTGCTCAGTCTTATCAAAATTTATACCCAGTCCCCATTCAGCATAACCTTCCATCAACTTCCTCAGCAAATAGCTAGCGTTATCTACATCTTCTGCAATATTAATCTGGTCGACTGCGAACAGAAGGTTAGAACTGTACAGATTATCTGTAATCTTTATTTCCATTCTCCTACACTTCTCATTCCATTCCAACCTCGAGATTTATTTTAATAAGCGTCGGCGACATACAACATCCTCGTGGTGTAATTAGGCCGCCTCCGTGCTGCATCGTCGATAACGCTAAATGGCTTACATGAGTAGACAAGACTTATAGCCATGGTGAAGGCCACTTATCTAGGATATGAGGACCCCGATATCAAACATCCTGGTCCTCCAGGTTGGGGGTTGATGCATCGGGCCAGCTCCCTGATCATCGCAAAAGAAAACCACAATGCTAAAAAACCAAAAAATATGAAAAAGTCGGATACGATACTTAAAATTATAATTTTACGTGATATTTACTAAGATATTTTCGTCCAACAAAATTTATTATTACTGAATTTTGGAGAATAAACTGGTTTTTGCTTTATTTGATATAAATATTGATTTCTAATTTTAATTAATTTTTGATCTGATATCGCCTTGAAATCTAGGAACAGTGTATTTCATGAAATTTCAATAAAAAATCCAAAAATAAAATGCGGCGAAATTGCTTCACCAAGCTAACTGCATTAGCTATCGACAGTTAAAGCAAGAATTCTAACGTAACTACATTGCTCAACAAACTAAGATTCTTATTAGCCAACGCTAGCATTCTGTAACACTAGTTAACATCACCACTCTTTGCACGGACACTCTGTTCTCATTTTACTATTTCTTTGCACAAAGTTCGTTAATATAAATTGTAGGTATCATTTTTCAACCTCACCATTCTACTAACATTACAATATTATTAATTAAATTATTATTTTGTATATTATAATTATTATTGTAATATAAAATTCTGGAAAAAAAAATATTATTATCATTGATAATGATGATGATAATGACTCATTCGTTGATAATGTTAAAATTATGAAAACAAACTAAGGAGATAGCTAATACGAGGGCTGAATTAAAACTCCGTTAATTAACTCAATTTACAAAAAAGAGAGAGAAAAATGGCGGGAACAAGGCTTCCTACTGTAGCTTTCCACGTTTCTTCACAATGCTGGTCATCAGCGTCTTTGCCCGCAAAGCAATCGAAGCCTGAAATTCTCTCACCATGGGCCGCGCGTCTCTAGCCACTAGATTAACGCTGAGGGGGCTAACAAACTTAATAACTTCGATAAAATTACTTAGCTTTCTGGGAGTGAAATTTAGGAATGAATGGTATTTTAAATCATATTTGAGAATATCTTGCTTTACAATGAATAAATAATTTAATATTGTTTGTACATTGCTTACCTTGTACAAACAATATTACAGCAAACAAAATATATAGATTTTGGAGGTAAAAAAAACAACAAAACAAACATGTGTGGAAAATAAATACAAAAATAACTTTATTTATAGCAATACAAACAAATATACAAAAAATGCTTGACAATGCAATAAATTTATGATTGGCGTACGGACCGGGAGTGTTTAATATACAAAGGATCCGATATAAGCAAAATATCTAGCCAAACCTTGGTGGAGGTCCTCTCTGGCCACCACCGACTGGGAATCCTCTATCGTCATAATCTTGTTGTGGCTGAGAAGCGATAAATTCCAAAGCTCTTTGAATTTCTGGTGGAATTGGCGGTGGTGTTGGTATATGTGATCCTTGTGGTACGAAACCATTCTCATCGGCTTTGTAAGCAAGCTGGACTACTTGACCATCTGGAGCTGTATAAGAAAATGATCCTTCGGCGGTTTGCAATTCAGCCGGTTCACCAGATCCGAAATTTTTAACATAGCCTTGCTCTTGAGCCTGGGTTCCATCGCCAGATTGATAACTGAAATATAAATAACAGAGTTATAATATTTTCGTTATAATTAATTGGTCTTTGCAAATTCAGGACTGTTCGAAATGGGTCGGAAGTTGAAAGGCTGAATATAAAGGACGGCGTAAAGTAGCAAGAAGTTTGGGGAACATAGTAAAATTCCAAATTGCGCGAAGAAAGGAATATCCAAACATTAATTATACTTAATAACTCCAAATATATAGTTTTTTTTTTTTATTTAAGGCGCATCATAATCTATGGTCATTGGCGCCCGGAGTCTTCTCAGTGCACTGCCGGCTTCCGGACAGTGTTCTGTCATTACAAACAACACTGCCCATCACCAGTCAGGAGCTATAGAGGCACCTAAGAAGAGAAAACCTAAGGGCAGCACTGCTGGACTCGAACCCGGGCCTTCCGCGTGAGGTGTACAGTACCGATAATGCAAATGATTTTATGATACCAATAATGACTGTACAGATAACTTTGTGCTATATGGAAAATTCAATTTTTAATAGTTTTCCATCTTTTACAGGAGCGTCTAAGATGAGAGTTGAATTCCAAGCAGTGGCAGAAAAAGAACATGATGCTATCTTGTAAAATGGTAAATACTTCTTTCTGTATAGACATGCGATATAAGATACATGACGATATGTCTCTATATGTATGAGGGAAGTTATCTCCTAAACCATAAATCCTAAACTCCTAGAATGAATGAATAACAGGGGCTCTTAAATTTTTCACTCCTTTTAAAAAATGATAATTAGAATAATTTGCATACAGTAGAACATAAATATTATTGATATTTATTTACTATTTTCAATAGGAGTCAATTTTTCGAAATTGAGTTTTAATCGGATATAGGGGAAGTACATTAGCATTGTCTTGCGGTTTTTCAAGCCCAACAACACTTACACTGACACCCCTCTAAACACGCCTACTCTAAACCCCTGCAGAGATAGTTGATGTGTACAGCTAGTTGGATTTAGTGAGCCCACAGGTAAACTTCAGCTCATCACCAAACACCATCATTCATACTTACAAATTTTGTTACAAACTACAATATTTATGCAAAACTAATTCATTCATGTCTAAAACTGAATTTAAAGGAGTCGCCATTGAATTCTATTACAAGATCTTTCAGAACCCAATGGATATGATTTAACAGCCACACTTTTTACACAGCTTATATTTAAACATCTACCGGAACATGATTTTCAGGCTCCCGGAAACAAACACAACGGTGTATTGGTGTGTGTGTGTGTGTGTGAGTATGTGAGAAAACAATCAATTGCAGTTCTCACTACCAAGTTATCATGTATCCTAAAATTTAAATGGCAACTTTTGTTATTATATAAAAGTCTGTTATGAACATTCTCTTGTCTTTAACCAACAAATTATCTTAAACTATAGGAGTTTTATAATTGTCACTTTATACTAAATATATATTATAATCTTAATCATGAGGAACCGTACATTATACTTGTAGATTTTGAGGCAAAGTTGCCATATGAATGTGACTAAATTGTGCGCTACCAGACAGCGCTTCAATCAAGCTTTACTTGAAATGGCAATTTAAACGTAATTATTACATTACGGATTCCCAGTTGTTTTTTTTTTTTTATTAAGAAATTCAAACTATATAAAGCGTACAAAAGTATGAATGTGATGGTAAGTGCCATAAAAAGGGCGTGAAACACTTATTGGGAGATGGGATTTCCTATTTATTACATTTTATTGGCTGTCAGAAAATGCTAACATAAAGATAGTTGCTATCAAAATACTGTAGAAAAAAAATAGATTATTTTAAGGTACGGTGCATTGCAACCAAAAAGATCTATCGTGCCCCCCAAAGCCTTTTCGGTGCACTGCCAGTCTCCGAGAAGTGTTCTTTAGCTATAGACATTATTGCCCATCACCGGACAGAAAAGCTGTAAAGGCTCTTAGGAAGAGAAAAATCTAAAGACAGTACAGCTGGATTCGAACCCGGGACCTACGCGTGGTAGTCCAGTGCGCTAACCACTGAGCTAATTCCTTCCCTCAAATATGATTTATTTGCGTAGTTATTTTTAGTTCAGCCACTATTTCTTCAGGTATTACAATAGGATCAATTTAAAACAACATACACACTATCGCAGACCTAAAAAATTATTTCAAGTTTGTAAAAAAAAACTCACAATTCCTACACTTTTATCAGAGTGCCGCAATAAATCTTTTAAATTAGGCTTTATAAAAAATTAATAATGCTTTAAATCTCTTAAGCTGATTCACATTATCTCAATCATGTACTGAGTTCCTATTTAAAAACTGTTTTTTAATTAAGTTCCTACTTTAATAATGTTTACTCTAGAGCTGATACGTTAGGCATCTCTCAGTAATGCCATAATAGTACAATGTACGATTAATCAAGGGAGCTAAGAGTAATTAAACATTTAATACCATTTCCACTTTTATGAAAAATTGCTTAACAAATGAGAAGATAGGAAAAAAAAATTAATGCGTTAAAATGATTATTTTTGAGTAATTAAAACGTGAGGGCAAACCTCTCAACCGCAGTTTTAGCGGATCATTAATTATTTCCGCGTCAATAATTTTGATAATAAAATGTATCAGCTGCATTATGACAATTTTATTAAGGATACAGTTATAACAATGTTTCACAATGTATGGTTGGCCATTCAAGAAGCGCTTAGGTATATTTTTGATATTAAGGATATCCACGAATCAATAATTATTAGATCCGATGATAGTCAGGGTAATATTGAGGCACTTAATAATACATAGAATTTTTCACATTTGGAAATTTTAGGGAAGAGGAAATTTGGTTAGATTTAGATAGATGAAATCTTCTTTTTGGAATCCAGTGAAATGAAAAACCGGTTGCATTAGCATAGTAGAGCTACAGAAGAAGAGGTGATAGTGAACGCCAGGATCCCTTTGGAGATAGTTCAATTAAAAAAGTGCATTGTTGAAGATTGGACTATAGTGACGAGCGATGAAAGTAGTTTTTATAAAATAATAATAAAATCCCAGTGCTGACTCCAAAGCCTAGGGTTTTCAGATGAGGGTGCTGACATGCAGAATATTGTGCCGGTTCCGTATCATTTGTAGAATCTGTAAAGACTTATTTACTTAAAATAGGGCAGGTAAGACCACTGTGGCGATATGTGAAAAAGGAAGCACATTAGCATGGCGTGCCTTAAGTATAATAAAATAGAAAAACCTTTTGTCCACATTATAAGAGCAAAGTTAAATGAGCTCTTTTGTTAGAAGGAAATATCAAAAAGAATATTAACATGGAGAAGTTAAATTTATAAAGAAATTAAAATCTTAGTTAAATTTATTAAAGAAATTAAAAATAAAAATATAATTAATTTAATAGATTTCGGTGGGGCGGGTGTTGGTGTAGTGGTTATGAGCATGGATTTGTAAGTGGGAGGACCCCAGTTCGAGTCCAGCGTATAACTGTTAAATTTTATATTTGTTTAAAAAATGTTAATAGTAAAGTAGGTGCTTCCGCCCCCGTCCACGACACCTAATTTGGTAGTTGGACGTTAAGCCCGCCTGAAAAAATAGGCATTACTTTACTTTTACTTTTTACTTTTTTAATAGATTTCGGAATGAGCAAAATCCATACATGAGCATTTAGAATGTAAAAAGGATTTAAATACGAATAGATTGGATATAGGAAAGTAAGGATTAAGAGAAGTGTGTAGTATTCTACCCCCACCTCTGTATATTTATGTATTTATATAAATATGTCTGTCTGTGTTTTTTTTTGGATACTTAGGTTCCGGTGTATCGTGATTTTATGTCAGAATTTTCTATATCGAATTCTCACATACATTTTTTGGGAAAATATTTGTTGTAGTCTACTGCATACGATTAAAAAGAATTGGTGATTAGGTACCGTAGATGGAAGCAGACAGAAATCACACTTTATTATATTATTATTGATATTAAAATATCAAATAAAATAAGCCACAGAAATGGAAATCGAATCTCAGTACTGTACAATACATGCCTCTAACCATAAAGCTTTCATAATTTCCGTTTTTACTTTCTCTTACTCCTAGTAAGAGGAAGTATTGTAATCGTGTCAAATTTTCGATATCGAGTTTTCACCGGAAATATCCGTTTGAGGTCCCCTGAGTCCAAAAAAGTGGTTTTTAGCAAATGGTCTGTGTGTGTGTGTGTGTGTGTGTATGTGAACAGCATAGCTCAAAAACGAAAAATCGTAGAAAGTTCAAACTTGATATTACGTTTAGGTATCACCATGGGATCTGACGGTGCGTTATGTGTCAATATTCCTCAACCGGAAGTACCACTTTACTAGTTGTTTTTTTTACGTTTTTGCAATTTTCTCAAAAATGGCTCCGAAGATTTTCTTTAAACTTGTATATCAACTACACATACAAAGAGCTACAACTTTTATTTGAAACATTTCTCCAGGAAAATTCATTTAAGGGCACTTCTGGGGAGGGGTGGGGTTAGGTTTTCATCTTAACTGCTGTTTCAGTATATTAGACAATTCTGTCATCTAAATAATGTTAATTAGAATTAAATATGTTGTTGAAATTCCGAGTTTGAAAAAAAATAGATAACCGGAAGTGCGTTTTTACTGAAATATAATTTTCAGTTTTCTGGTATTTTCTCGAAAATGGCTCCAACGATTTTCTTTAAACCAGCGTTGTTAACTATACATATAAAGAGCTACAACTTTTATTTGAAACTTTTCCCCTGATAAATTCATTTAAGGGGACTTTTGGGGGAGGGGGGTTATGTTTTTCTTTAAAATGCTATCACAGTTGATTATACAATTCTGTCATCCAAATTGAAATAACTAGAAATTAATATATGACCCAAATTCCGAGTTTCAAGGAAATTAGTAAACCGGACAGTTTTACTGGACAGTGTTTTCACTTTTCGACGAATTTCATTAAATTTGGTACACTAACTATAAAATTTGTCAATTATAATTTTGAGTACTGGAGTAAGAGAAAGTTGTGTGAGTGTTTCACACCAGATTTTCTTTTTTTATTAATCTTTTAACTTTTTAGTCATAATTAATACTCAAATCTTCGTGTCATCTTGAAATGGATGAAGTTTAAGCTTCATACAGTTTTCGTTCATATGAGTGTTTTGTCCATATAATCACATATACACAAAAAACAGACAATCAATCGAGAAAAAAAAACACACAAAAAATAGCGACAAATGAAGAGCTAGTTACCGAAGAAGTGTTGAATTTTATTAAAGATTTTGATAGAGTGTAAATAAAAGGAGGAATATTGAGAAGAATAGACGTTTTAACACCATAATCGTTCGAATATCAACAAGAAGAAATAAACCGACAAAAGAACTTACGTAATGAAGAAAGAAATCTAGCCTTTTACAAACCTTGGGCAACAGCCCATAAGGTAATAACCCAGTCAACTGATGAGTTAATTGTATATATACTTAGACAATTTATTAAACCTTTAAGGTGTATATGTGAGTTGATTCTAAATAGTACTGAAGTCTTCTGTGAAACTTTTAAAAAAATGTATAAATCCAAGGACATTAAAGCTAGATATATGTTCAACAGAAAAGCTTAACCTATGGCAACTTATTAATAACTGTATAAAGTAAGAATGAATTAGAGACATTAGATAAACGAAACAAATAAAAGCACATTGTAAAAATAAAAAAAACCTGTGAAACAATGTAAATTCTAATTATAATTAAAGGTTCATCAAATTGACTTGGATGGAGATGAAGTACTACGTACCTTACTGGGACAGGATGGCTCTGTCCCAGAGGAAATGACATTATGAATCCCTAATTACAAATAGGTCTAAAATTGATGAAGGCGACATGCCGTCCTCGAGGTGAGCTATACAATATATATATATAGTTTTTTTATTTTTTATTTAATGCGCTTTAACATCTATAGTCATTAGCGCCCGGAGCCTTCTCAGTGCACTGCCGGCCTCCAGACAGTATTTTCTCGCTGCAAACAGCACTGTCCATCACCGAACAGTGAGCTGTAGAGGCTCCTAGGAAGAAAAAAATCTAAGTGTAGCACTGGACTCGAACCCGGGACCTCTGCGTGGGAGTCCAATGTGCTAACCACTTAGCTAATCCCTCCCCTTATATAAATTTGAATGTGCACAATTTGGTATATATAATATATATTGATGAAATTAAATCGATAAACCTCTTCTTTTTTTCGAATTACAGGAACCTTCTTTGAAAAATTCAATTCGAAAATTTGGCAATGTCACTATTCTTACATTTACAACTAGAGGATTAAGTAAAAAGATTTTGATGGCTTATATCGTTAAAAAAAAAAATTTAATCACACTAACTCTTGTGCAATAAATAGGTGAATAGAGAAGGACTATCTTATCTGCCAAAGGTTACAACGGTAACAAAATGATGGGAAAGCAGTTTTGTGGTTAAATAATGTTGTTTCAAAATCCATGTGTCATCTTATTTAAATTTGTTTTTATTTAATTCCATTTTCGACTATGTGGCATCATATATATTTTATATATATATACTTTCACCATGAAGATGACTCTAGCACACACACACATCCATTGTACTCCCGATTTATATAACTTGTTGTAATTTGAAAACAACAAAATGTTTATCTCTCATTGTTGCATAATCTTTAGAAATTATTTATTTTATTTTATTTAATAAATGCATAAAAAAAATATCTAAAATGTCTATCGGAATCTGCAATTTGGTGATCACTATTGATAATTGAACATCCGTATGTTCAAAATTCTTATAAAATTATACTGCATAATTTTTACTTTCTCTAATTGGTATTTAGAGAAAATATTTGGGATTGTGTCGAATTTTCGATATTGAGGTTTCACCGGAAATACACGTTGTGAGGTTCCCTGAGACCCCAAAAATGTGGTTTTTATAAAATAGGCTATGTGTGGTCGTGTCCGTGTTTGTGTATAGCATAACTCACAAACGAAAAATTGTATAATGGTTGTTTGGCTGCGCGCCGAGAAGTTGTACTATCACAATAATTATTATTCTGCTTAGGGTTTGTCAACTCAAATAGACTATCTTTAAAATATTGTTGGCATTGGCCACTTTTACTGTCTTGAGTCTTGAGAAGTCATTGGTGCACGCTACTGTGACAGCCTGGCAATATGAGGTTCCTTTTCTTGGGGAGTTTTATTTCTCAGCAGCTATTCCTTGCCCTGATTTTCTTTGAGAGAGTTATGGTATTGATTAGTGTGCACCAATTAAAGCAAATGCCTTAAAAGATACTCAGGAAGGCAATGGCCGAATTACGGTCCCATTCTAAATCTAACGTTATTTCGAAAGTTTGACAGCTAAGGGGAGTACAGAAAAGAAGTATAATTGAAATATACTGCAATTCATTTTAGAATCGTTGAACTTTGCGATTACTCAGCGTAACAGAAAATAATCATAATTGAATCATAAAAAATAGTACTAAGAATAATCACTGCCGTAGGATAAGTCGTTGCATTAAAGATCTACATATGAGTACTGCTGATCCATTCTGTAAGAAATATGGCCAGATGGATGAGAAACATTGTTTCATCTTCTAGAAGGGTGTGAGCACTATGCTTGGAAAATATTCCAAAAAATTTGGTGCCAAATCTGGGATCGGAGAATTCTTTCGCCTCAGACCTGGCTTTTTTTTTTTAATGAGGCAGGATTGGCGTGAGCTGTCCTATAGGGAGGGACACAATGGGCCCTAATTGGTGTCCTAAATGCGAACTTCCTTAGGGAGGCCCCGAGTTCTAGATTAGATTAGATAGTATCTAATACCATTGAATATAAATATAAAGATGTCGTAGGCTAGATGTATTAGTACTTTAGGGATATTAGGGAAATTCTTGAGTTCTTATATACTATTATTTTCTTACTTTCGTATAGGGAACCTAATCGTCTCCAAGGATATTAACAGCAGGCACCCCATCAAATCACAAAATAGATTTTCGCGCCCACTCGAAAATGTATTCGAATTATTACATTTTTTTACTGCTCTAATATGGCGGTCGAGTCAAATTTTCTATATTGAGTTTTCGCCGAAATATGTGCGTGTACGTATGTGTGTGTGTGTGTGTGTGTTTGTATATAGTGAAATAACTATCTTCAAAATGTAAATAAAGTTCATAAATTATAGTTTTCTATAGTACACTATTATTACAAATAAGAAATATACATACATTTTATATAATATACTATACAAATTGATATATTATTACTAATTATAGTGAACATATAAAAATTCTATATTTTATATTCTATTGTGTTTCATCCCTGAAGTCGACAGGGGTCCATATTCGAAAGCTAGGTAAAGAGATGATTTTCACTAATATTTCTAAACTAATAAATATTTAGCTTCCTGCGGTTTGTGTTTTTGAGTTATTTAGATCAATATACATACAACACATGCATACAGAACAATTTCTAGTAATCCCATCGAAAAAAAACTTTATTCTTACCCAGAAGACCTCAACACATATAATTTCCAGCGAAAGGTCAATATGGAAAATTTGACACTATCAATATAATACACTCTCTTACAGGGGGGAAAAAAAATAAAATAATAATTGGAACACATTTTTGGAGAGAGTGCCGTGAAACTATTTCGAGATATAATGGGTGCCAGCTATTAAAAAAAGTTGATATCCGCTGTATTGAATCCACAACATATTGGAATGTAGCATTCTAAAAAAGTCGGTGCTCTTAAAAAGGTTTTCCGGTATAAATAAGTATCACTTCTGATATAAAGAAATTAATCTCCAATGTGGACCATCATTTGAGGATTAAGTTCGCAATAACTTCAATTGTAAGTCAAAGGTCGGGATGCTGAGAAAAAAAAAATCAAGACATTTATATGGTATGAATTAAAGATTAGAAGAATAGATAGAAGAATTAGAGAAGGGAAAAGAGTCATAGGGATGTTCAATTCAGTGCTGTGGAATAAGAATATTTCCCGAAGAATAGCACCTAATTTATAAAGCTTGTGTATTTGAAAGTATTGTGCTATACGAAGCAAAAATCTGGACTCTAAATAAAAAAGAAATCCGCCGAAATAGACTACTGGAGGAGGTCAGCAGGTAGATCCAGGATGGAAAAAATAAGAAATGTGAACATTAGAACAGAGTTAAATGTCAACAAAATATCCTACAATGTATAGAGCTTAAACAGTTAAAAATGGTGGGGGCATTTGTTAAGGATGGGTGGATGGATGGATTCCAAAGGCAGTGTATGAGATGACGGTTGAGGGAAGAAGAAGAAGAAGGGGAAGACCTAGGACCAGATGGAAAGACTCCGCATTAGAATCTTGTCAGGATACGGTTTGACGGAGGCCGATGCCACGAATAAGGAGAAATGGAAGGATCGGCTCAGACAGTAGATTGAGAGGAAAAATTGAACGTACAAAATATAAAGATCTGAAGTTCAAAATAAAATATTAAAATACTACTTTATATTTAAATACAATAAAACCAGGAATTGAATTCTAATATTAGCTAGAATTAGAAAGCAAATAAATTAACTGGAAATCACGATCCTAAAAGATGGATGAATGTAACGTGCTTTTTTTTTTCCTGAACAATTTAAATAAATGCGTATAATTTATTTTTGTTTAAATGTCATCCGTTAATCCGTTTAAAGTAATAAAAACAAAAAAAAATCATTAACTAGTTCTTAATTTAGCGATAACCTGTCAAATAAACTAATTTATATTTATAGATAATAGAAACATTTCTATGTATGGAATTGTGATGAAAGACACACTGTTATCAATAATAATAATAATAATAATAATAAAAAAAATATCTATATAAAAAAGTATGTCATCTTCATATCCATTATAAGTTTCTCTTATTACTGAAAAAATTTTTGTAATTAAATTTTCAATTTAAATAAATGTTTTAAGAATGAATTCTGTATTAAGTTTTTATAAATCTGTATGAATGGGTGAAAAATATATTTTAAGGATGAAAATTATTAATACTTTTTTTTTTTTATAATATTTTTCTACGACAATGATTTTTTATAAGATTCTAGAAAATTTGGAAATATAACCAATCTTTTAAAGTGTCACTTTACTACAAGTACCGGTTCTACCATCTACGTTATAAAATATTTAAGTAATTAAGTACATTATTGGAATTCTAAGTTTTTCGAGAAAATCGATAGACTGGAAATGTGATTCTTATAAAATTTTTCTAAAACTTGAAATGCTAAAGTTCAGTAAAAGCGCACTTCCGGTTAACTAAATTCCTTGAAATTCTGAATTTTGGCCATCCATTTATTTCTAATTAATTTTGTTTGGATGATAGAATTGTGTAATCAACTATGATAGCACTTTAGAGAAAAAATAACCCCACCTTCCTCATAAAGTGCCCTCAAATGAATTTTCCTAGAGAAATGTTTTTAAATAAAAGTTGTAGCTCTTTGTATGTGTAATGGATATACTAAGTTTAAAGAAAATTGTCGAAGCATTTTTTGTGAAATCGCGAAAAAGTGGAAGAAATTATTTAGTAAAGTGGTCAAGTAAACGCACTTCCGGTCATCCGATTTTTACCAAACTCAGAATTTCAACAAACATATTTAATTTTAATTAACATATTTCGATGATAGAATTGTTAAATAAATGAAATAGCACTTTAGGTGAAAACCTAACCCCATCCCTCTCCCATATCTGCCCTTAAATGAATTTTTCCAGATAAATGTTTTCAAATAAAAATTGTAGCTCTTTGTAGGTGTAGTTGATATACCAAGTTTAAAGAAAATCGTTGGAGCTATTTTTGAGAAAATCGCAAAAAAGTAAAAAAAAAAAAAAACCAACAATTAAAGTGATACTTCCGGTTGGTGGAATTTTGACAGATTCAGATGTCATTGTGACACCTAAACGGAATATCAAGTTTCAACTTTTTACGGTTTTTCGTTTTTTGAGCTATGCTGTTACACAGACCATTTGCTAAAAACCACTTTTTTTAGACTCAGGGGACCTCAAAGTGGATATTTCCGGTGAAAAGTCGATATCGAAAATTTGACCACGATTACAATACTTCCTCTTACTAGGAATAAGAGAAAGTAATAAAAGTGATAAACATGCTTTTATTTATTTAATTTTTTTTTTCAAATTTCATTTTACATTCAACTGTACTGGTCGGTCGCTCCATTCAGTCCATTCTCCATCACTATTTTTAAAACATCTCTAACATACGAGAATGATACAAATAAATGCACCCATTCTAAGTTTTGTTGCTTATATTTATTGTATAGCATGTATATAAATCTAGGTCAACAAAACCACTCTTTAAAGTGAACTTACAGATAAACATTTAACTAAAATCTTCATATCAGATACACAACGAACTTTTAAGTTTGAAATTGAAGTTAGGAAATCTTATTTTTTTATATTCCCACAAAGCAACACTACTTAGCTACTCTTTGGGTTTAATCAATTTTTGTCAAAGATTTTTATTTATTTTTTTTTTTACTTTCTCTTACTCCTAGTAAGAGGAAGTATTGTAATCGTGTTAAATTTTCGATATCGAGTTTTCACCGGAAATATCCGTTTTGAGGCCCCCTGAGTCCAAAAAAGTGGTTTTTAGCGAATGGTCTATGTGTGTATGTATTTGAACATCATAGCTCAAAATAAAAAAAAACTGTAGGAAGTTGAAACTTGATATTCCGTTTAGGTATCACCATGCGATCTGACAGTATGTTATCTGTCAGATTTCCTCAACCAGAATTACCACTTTACTAGTTTTTGTTTTTTTTTCTTTTTTGCAATTTTTTTCAAAAATGGCTCTAATGATTTTCTTGAAACTTGGTAAATCAACTACACATACAAAGAGCTACAACTTTTATTTTAAACATTTCTCTGGGAAAATTCATTTAAGGGCACTTTTAGGGGAGGGCTGGGGTTACAGCTTCCCCTAAAGTGTTATTTCAGTTTATTAGACAATTCTGTCATCTGAATAATGTTAATTAGAATCAAATATATTAATGAAATTCCGAGTTTGACAAAAATCAGATAACCGAAAGTGCGTTTACATTACCACTTTACTAAATGATTTTTTTTTTTTTCACTTTTTCGCGATTTTCACAAAAATAACTGTGAGATGTATAACTTTTATTTAAAACATTTCTAAGGGAAAATTCATTTAAGGGCACTTTTAGGGGACGCGTGGGGTTACATTTTTCTCTAAAGTGCTATCATAGTTGAATTATACAATTCTATCATCCAAACAAAATTAATTAGAAATAAATAGATACGCGAAATTCCAAGTTTCAAGAAAATTAGTAAACCGGAAGTAAGCTTTTACTGAACAGTTTTTTTTTTTTTTTTTTTCAGTTTTCGACGAATTTAATTAAGTTAGTATTCTGACTATAAAATTTGTCATTTACAATTTTCACAACGGAGTAAGAGAAAGTTGTGTGATGTTTCACACCAGATTTTTTTTTTTTAATTTAAACCTACACCAAAAAAACTATGTTAAACAAAGTGACTTTTTATTCATAAACTTATTTCAACGATCGAAGCTTTTGTGGTGCACATTGCTAAGTTACCCAAATTAGATATCTACAGAGATAAATCAAATAATTGAAATACTTTTTTAATAAATACTGGGATTTACCACTTACTAATTATTACTAATCAAAGTTAATAAAATTACATAAATCATTCATTACCTTTACGTGATCCATAAAATTACTGTGCTTAACGAAGGAAAAATGTGTGTTTTGTGGTTGCATGTTAAAAGAGTTGCATGATAAAACTTTTATTAGAAAATGCATTCACAATAACTTTCCGACACTCTTTTTTTTTTTCTTGCACTTTAAACCTATCCTGAACATACAAACACTTCCTTTCTTTTTATGTTTTCAAATGCACTTTCAAATATGAATACTTCTTGTGCTTTGAAAGGTTAACATAACCAGCTTATATTCGTATTCATTAATGGTGTGTGTGAAATATCGGCGTCCATAATGGGCCTTATGATTAATTTCCTTTGTGTCAGCGTTAAGAGTGCAGAGAGTGGTGTTACGACCACTAAGACCGCTAATGCAACCAGGGGGCTATGTTGTTAAGCATGTCTAACAGGGTTGGTGGTAGTAACACCTTGATACATAAATATGTTTAGCAGTTTATATACATATTATAAATATGTGTTCTTAAAGAAAAGACTAGCTCTGCGGTTAAATTAAAAAATAACATATCAATTAAAAAATTTAACACACAAAAATTAATCTGAAGGGGCATAAATTGCATCTTAAACCAGTGTTTACGCCATCGTTTCTTCCCTTGAGCGGAGCTGTATACAAAACATGTGTGTTTTTCTTGACATTGCTCAAGCATTCGACAAATAATATCCAACCTAATCGACAGATATTTCCAGGTTAACGCCCTATCTCCAAAACTTCCTATAACCGCTGGAGTTCCTCAAGGCAGCATACTTGGGCCACTTTTCTAGTATTTATATTATATATCTCAGACATCTCAGAACACATAAATACATACTATAATATGATACTTCGCAGATGATGCTGCAATCGTTTCCCCAATCTTTGAGCCTTTGAATGCTTATTACAAGAAAATATCCTACAACTGGAATCTTGGTTCATTGAGTTGAAGATAAAAATAAATTCATTAAAATTAAATACATCGTATTTATGCTGGGTAGAAAAATCATCCTACCGATCCAAATTAACCATACTCTCCCATTTTTCCCGCAGACAACGTAAGTTATCTGCGTTTCCAGCTAAGAAAAAGAGACTGACTTGTAATTCCCATACTAGGCCCAAACGATTCGAGCTAGAGAGAAAGTTCAGACAAGTCTCAAGACCTCTAGGTAGACGATCCAAACTTACATTGCAAAATGAAAGACTTCTCTAATTTCGAAACATTGTCAATGCACCCTATTACGTTGCTAACCTCAACATTCATATTGATCTAAACATTCCTTTCGTTAACCATATAGCCAAAACTCGTTTCGTTAAATTCCATTCACACATAACTGCTCATCGAAATCCATTAATTCACCATCTTTCCCCAAACAATATTTCCGATAATCCACGTAGGATGCTGAATAGAAGATGGTCCCGTGTGACCAACTAATAGAATAACTCAAGATAGTGGAGTGCCACATTGCTGGATGTATTCTCTAATCCACACCCCTGTTATTTAAGTTAATTTCATTTAATATATTTACTATTTGCAATGTATCTTTTGCAGTTGTAAATAATCAATAAAAGTTAAAACAAAAAACAAAAAAAAATAGTGTTTAATTGGTACAAACCAAAATATTAATTTTAATGAATGAATTGTATTTTGGGTTAACAAATTGATTGAATATAAAATTATATTACCTAAAACTGTAAGATCCATCTAGATTTGGTCCATCTTGTGATTGGGATATGATTGGTACAGGTGTTGTGTACTGCTGACCTCCTGCAAACTGTGGCCTCGCCACAACATACCCCATCACGCTCACAAAACTAACTATCACTAACTGTAAGCATATAATTAAAACAAAAACAATATTAATACATACATAAATAATAAAAAAAATATATATATACTTGGCATATTACATGATGCTAGATCCAAATGACCTTTCAGAAATCATATAATACAATATATATATATATGATTGAAAAAGGACCGTGATCCTTTAGAAGATTCTTGCCCATAAATGTGATGAGCATGCAAGGTCGTTAGATAATTATTAACTATTTTTTTTTCTCTTTTTTTTTTTAACCTTTCATAACTACGCCATTGTTTGAAGGTGTTAGAAAAATTAATTTCTTTTTATTTTCAAAAAATTTTTATTCAATTCAATGTCTTTCTTTTCAGAGTATTTATTAGAATTTAGTTATCCTGCAAATTTCCTTCTCTCTCTGGAATTTCCATATTTGCGGAATAAAGTCCAAATAAAACTAAAATAGTCATAACGTCTCCTCACAAATCCGTCAGTTCCGGATATCTTTATAAATAATTTGTAAATTATATCTTTATAAATCCAAAAAACCTCATAAATCTATTTCAAAAAAATTTATTCTGTAAAGTATTAGAGATATTTTCCATGATAGCCTGTTTTTTTTTTGTGGTCATCGACCAGTTTCGAGCGTCGATGCCCATCCATCAGGACCATCATCAGGATTTTTTTTTTGTCAAAACATTGTGAAAGCATAGACTTTTGCACAGCAAATTTATTTGATGCACTGGTTTTAATTAGTGTTTTTGTTAAGACGTAAGTAGGTTAAGAGGGGGTTCGTTGATACCTGGGAGGGAAAACGCGTGTTGTTTTTCGCTTTTGAAAAGGCGCCTTTTTAATAATGGGTCCTCACGCGTTGATCTAGTGGCTAGCGCAATAGTCTTTCGTGCGAGAATTCAGGGTTCGATTTCTGTAAGGGTAAAATGAGTGTTGACCCAGCATCGCGATAAAAAGTGGGAAGCTACAGTTAGTAGCGCCCTAGGTAGCGAAGGCCGGAACTAAACGGCTTGGGAGCTGTGGCGTCCTCACCACACCCTCCCTCTATTCAAATCGCCGTCTGGCAAGCCTTGGCTCTTCATGGGCTGTTGCGCCATATTTTTTTATTATTTTTTTTAAATAATGGAAGCAACCAACAAGTGAAGATGTGTAACTTATATTACGTTTTTGTAGGAGATTTACTTTGATAATTAAAAACCCATACTAGTTTACTATTTTATTAATTTATTTATAACAAAGCGATAGAACATTGTGTCATCCGTGCGTTACTGTGGAATAATTAATGATAAGAAATGATAAAATACTAGCTGAATGATTGTAAGATACACAGTGTTAAATGCCCTGTGCAAGTCTATGTTATCACACTGTTTTGACAAAAACATCCTGATGTTGGGCGATCACTCGAAACCAGTCGATGACCACAAAAAGAAGCAGCCTATCAAGGAAAATATCTGATGCTTTCCAGCTTTGCGGAACCAATCACAACAACTATTCTGTAAAGTTGCAATTCCAAACTGATTTTCTTCAAATTTGGAATTCCAGCCATGCTTCTATTAGATGTTAATATTATAAACATTCTAGAACCATTTATTGCACTGAAGTGATACTTTAATGGAAAGCTTCACGTTACTTTTCCGTCAAACCCCCCCTCCACCCAGAAAAATCAATTTTCCAGGGAATAAGTGGTAGGAATTTTGTGTAGATTTTTATACCAGCTTTAAGGAAAGGAGTGTTTAAGGAATTTTCTTTTCTAAAACTGGGAATGTTTGCTCAAAGTTTAGTTGCTCTAACAGAAATGGTGATGGATAAGTTCGTACCTTACCACTTTGCTGGTCCTCATGCGTTGGTCTAGTGGCTTGTACACTCGTCTTTGGTACAAGAATTCAGGGTTCGATTCCCGCGGGGACAAAGTTAGTGTTGTTCTCGAGGAAAAGTGGGAAGCTAAATTTGGTAGCGCCCTAGGTAGGAAGGACGAACTAAACGGCGAGAGAAGTGCGGCGTGCTCACACCCCACCCCACGACTTAGCTCTCCCAGCAACGATTAAATCAATTTTTACGGATCAAAGCTTCCAATAAAAGTGATAGATTTATATATCTAAGCGTTTTAGGATTCGAAGTTAAAAGAAAATCTTTGTAGGCGTTTTCGAAAATAATTTAAAATACTAAAAAAAAAAACTTTTTTGTAAAGATACCATTGTTGTTGATCATTGGATCCGCAGTGCTGGAAAACAACCGAGATTTTACTTTACCCGCGATAGCACTGCTTCATTTTGTGGTCATAGAATAGGTTTCGGGGCATTGGCCCATCACCAGAATATTTTTTTTGTAAAAAGTGCGATAACATGAAGCAAAAATAGTTTACATAATCATAGAGTTATCGCATTGTTTATCAAGATATCCTAATGATTGGGAAACACCCAAAACGAAATTGAAACCATTTTTTCAATTTTGGAATTCTATTAATGTTTTTCAATAAATGCCTTTCATTGTTTACATCCATTTTTTAAAAAATTGCACTTCCCTGAAGTCGCAATTCTTGAAAATAGATTTTTTTCTACAAAGTAGGAATTCTAGAAAAACATTTAATGATCTATTCTGTTACAAAAAAAGTAATGAAGCCGTACATTACCGAAATGACGTTTTAGAAGATCTAATATCTCAAATTCCCTCCCCCAGATAAATCTTACATTTCTTGAAGCTGCTTAAGAGGAAATCACAAAAACTGGAATAGAAAAAAAACTCACTCGATAATTACGCACTTCCTTTATACGATTTTGATCAAAACCTTCGTATCAGATCTCCCTCCCTGATGATAGTTAAACGGAATATTAAGTTTGAGATATTTTGATCATATACATGCACATACAGATAAATGTAATATTATTATATGAAGAATGTAGAAATAATCAATTCCCTCTTAACTGGGGTACTACTGTTAAGAAAAAACAAAAAAAAAAAACCAACAGACAGACCAATTTTTCTAAAAACTACTTTTCGAATTCAGTGGACCTCAAAACGTATAATTTCGATGAAAACTCAATACTGAAAAATTCACACGATTGCAATATTTCCACTTAAAGCAATACCAAGTGAAAAAATTTTATGGATAAACCACTATACAATCAAAAAATGAGATAATTGCAAAATAGACAAATAAAGCATCTGCCTTTTATATTCGCTATTTATTTGAAAAGCATAAAGACATAAATTCGTAACAACATATAAATAATAATTTTAAAGTTAAAACTTACATATTTTATAATACGTATAAAGAATAAACTATATATTGCATTGTAATGATGACACCATTCACAATAATAATAATAATAATAATAATAATAATAATAATAATAATGCAAGGGGTGCAGCTTACATAGGTCATGGGTATTCAATGGAATGTCGTTGTCTGTTACATACAGTAAAGTGTTTATTAGACGGATGTCTAACCTATCCAGTGACAGGGAGGGGGGGAAGTAATTTCAATGAAAACTTTTTTTGTAAGGTTGTGCCCCCTTTCACAAATCTTCAGGTTCATAAAAAGTTTATTATGGTTGTGAAATATTTGTCTACGCTCACAACTATAAAAAATTTTTTTTTTTCTTATATAGTTGCTAAGTTTAACAGCAGATAAAATATGCATATACATATATATATATATATTTTTTTTTAAGGTTATATTATATTATTAAAATTCAATTTGAGGAGACGTCCTATTAAATAAAGAAATGTTGCATAGAGATATATGTAAAAGGAAAATATCAATTAGCTTCTCTTCTTTTGGTCTTATTCAATTCTCTTTTCTTGAACTTTTTTTTTGTTAATGCGGCGTATTGTTAGGCTTTTTCTGTGATAGCGCGTAACTAAAGAAATAACATTCAATAATGGCGCTTGGAGTTGTGATTAAGTTTCATGCGTAAAATATGACCTTAACTATTTTAATCTCATTTGTTTTGTTTTTTTTTAATTTGAGATTCATACTATTCATATACAGCTTCTTTTCTTTTTTTTTAAGTGTAATTTGAAAAATATTCCGAAACCTACTGTGTAATTTACGTTTGCAAAATGGTGCATATGAGATGTTCTTTTTTTTTTTTAAGGAGCGTCAACATTCATCATTAGCGTCCGGAACCATCTCAGTGTACTGCCGGCCTTCGGAAGTGTTCTCTCTCTCGTTACAGGTAACCTTGCCCATCATCGGACTGTGAACTGTAGAGGCTTCTAGGAAGAGAAAAATCTAAGGGTTTCGTGGCTGGACTCGAACTGGACTCCGCTTTGTATACTTCTTTTGTATTTAGCAGCTAGAATTTTGGAATTTAATGCGATCATCAGGATTTGATTCCCTTCTGAATGGCTTCGATGGCGTTCAACTAGCATCATGAATAAAATATTGGCAACAAAGATGGTTCTAGCATCTCTGAGTGAGAACAAACCAACGATGGAAATCGCTGCGTACTGACTCAGGGCATCTCCCCTCCCCCCCAAAAAGCCTTCTAGCAGAAAAGATATCGCTAGAGTAAGTTGTTGTACTCAGTTATTTAGTGGAGTTTAAACAAAAACTAGGAAAACGGTAATCTTTTTTTCTTTCTCTTACTCCTAGTAAGAGGAAGTATTGTAATCGTGTCAAATTTTCGATATTGAGTTTTCACCGGAAATATCCGTTTTGAGGTCCCCTGATCCAAAAAAGTGGTTTTTAGCAAATGGTCTGTGTGTGTGTGTGTGTGTGTGTGTGTGTGTGTGTATGTATGTGAACAGCATAGCTCAAAAACGAAAAATCGTAGAAAGTTCAAACTTGATATTACGTTTAGGTATCACCATGGGATCTGACGGTGCGTTATGTGTCAATATTCCTCAACCGGAAGTACCACTTTACTAGTTGTTTTTTTTACGTTTTTGCAATTTTCTCAAAAATGGCTCCGAAGATTTTCTTAAACTTGTATATCAACTACACATACAAAGAGCTACAACTTTTATTTGAAACATTTCTCCAGGAAAATTCATTTAAGGGCACTTCTGGGGGAGGGGTGGGGTTATTTTTCTCTAAAGTGCTATCACAGTTGATTATACAATTGTATCATACAAACAAAATTAATTAGAAATAAATACATGGCCAAAATTCCGAGTTTCAAGAAAATTAGTAAACCGGAAGTGCGCTTTTACTGAACAATTTTTTCAGTTTTCGACGAATCTTATTAAATTTGGTACACAAACTATAAAAGCTGTCAATTATAATTTGGATAACTGGAGTAAGAGAAAGTTGTGTGAGTGTTTCACACCAGATTTTTTTTTTTCTGTGAATAAATTTACGAAAAACTAAAAGATAAAAATCTATTTGTTTGGGCTTAGTATGAATTAAAGAAAAAGAAGAGAGACTATATGAAATTAAATATCAAAACAAAAATAAATGTATTAAGATTTAATAAAAAAAAGTAATTTTGCTGAAAGTATTTATATCATAATATTTCGTAAAAGAAACTTATTAACCTGTTGGAGTGGTGAAGATGAAGAAGAGGTGGGATTTGATAAAAAAAAGGATGAATTCCAGAGAGAAATAGCACGAACTAGATTATACTAATACGCTGTAGTTCTATGAGAAGGAATTCAAAAGGAATGATGGACAAGAACTAGTGTAACGAGAAAATTAAACAGATTAGGAACTGTATAAATTGTAAGATATTTGGAGCTCTTTAGAATCTGGTGATATTATGCCTGCTCAAAATATCTCTTTAATGAGCATCATATTAAACGTTAAAGTTTATATTCTAGATCTCTTTACAGAGCTTCCCCCAAGACAAACAGACGTAATCAAAATGGAAGAAAATTAAGTAGGAAAACAAACAGTTAGTTTTTTTTTTTTTTTTTTTTTTGAGGAGAGAGAGCCGTTACAATATGATTGGTCACATTAACCGCCAAGAACCATCTGGAGATTTGTAGGATGTGGCTGGCGGTTTCATGTAAGTGCTGTCAAATGTATGTCACAAAGCTGTCGTTATAGACAATTCTGACAATGATTTATTAAAAATAAAAATAATCAATTGAAGTTTGACAAGTTTTATTAATAAAGTCAAATGCCAAAACATTTATAGAAATGGCCAAAAAAAAAAAAAAAATTGATGTGAAATACTGACACTTATTTCTTTTATTGCAATTTTCATAGTACAGACGAAATTTCCATGAAAACATGGAATTTTTACTAACTTTAACTGGCTTTAATGTTACATGAAATAACTGGGAGAACATAAAAAAAATGGCATGAGAAAATCCGTGACCTCCATACATCAAACAGCACCTAAAATATATTAGTTGAAGACAATGTTTATAAAAAAAAAAAAAAAAAAAACGGCGTGAAACACTCACACAACTTTCTCTTATTACTCATGTTCTCAAAAATTATAATTGACAAATTTTATAGTTTGTGCACCAAATTTAATGAAATTCGTCGAAAGAATGAAAAAAAACTGTTAAGTAAAAGCGCACTTCCGGTTTACTAAATTTCTTAAAACTCTCGGAATTTTGGCCATTTATTTATTTCTAATTCATTTTGTTTGGATGATAGAATTAATTGTATAATCAACTGTGATAAAGCACTTTAGAGAAAAACATAACCCCACTCCCTCCACTAAAAGTGCCCTTAAAGGAATTTTCCCAAAGAAATGTTTTAAATAAAAGTTGTAGATCTTTGTATGTTTAGTTTAAATAGGAAGTTTAAAGAAAATCGTCGGAGCCATTTTTGAGAAAAACGCAAAAAAGTAAAAAAAAAAAACAAGTAAAGTGGTACTTCCGGTTGAGGAATTTTGACAGAGGACCCACGGTCAAATGCCCGTGGGCTAAAGGAATATCAAGTTTCAACTTTCTAAGGTTTTTCATTTATGAGCTATGCTGTTCACATACATACACACACATTTGCAAAAAACCACTTTTTTGGACTCAGGGGACCTCAAAACGGATATTTCCGGTGAAAACTGGATATGAAAATTTAACACGATTACAATACTTCCTCTTACTAGGAGTAAGAGAAAGTAATAAAAGAAAATTAACAAAACTGTTTTTTTGTTTTTTTTCTTTTTATTTATTTATTTTTTTTTATATTGTTCTTTAATTTCTTCTATACACTTTTTTTTCACTACAATAATGCATCATTTTTCCAATTAATTTAGCATCAATGCTATCCGAAACATAGAGCAGCAAAGAATTCTTTTTTCTTCAACAACTCCTCTGGCCATTACTATATATACATCTCATTATAATTTTAAGGCCTGACGATTTGACATCCATATAGAAAAAGTTTTCGGAAAATAATTTTGTGCCGCTTTTTTGAGAAAATCCCAGTAAACTGAAAATGATACTTCGTTTTAAGAACATTGCCACATAACGTAGAAATCCAAAGGTGATATCTAAAGCTTCTGTGATTTTTAGTTTTTGAAGTATGCTGTTTCCCGCATTTAATAAAAACCACATTTTCGGAACCACAAAGAACCTCGAAACTTTGAATTTCCGGGTGAAAATACGTTATCAAACATTTCGATTACAAAATATTTCCTCTTACCCAGGAATAGTGAAAGAAAGAAAAACAAAAACAAAAGCCAACGGAAAAGTGATTTTCCACAGGAAATAGACGTTTCCAGGTGGTATCTTGGCTCAAAAAAAGTGGTTATTAGAAAATGTTACGACGTGGGGGGGAGAGGGTGTTTTGTGTGGTAAGCA
This sequence comes from Triatoma infestans, assembly GCA_011037195.1. NCBI lineage: Eukaryota > Metazoa > Arthropoda > Insecta > Hemiptera > Reduviidae > Triatoma > Triatoma infestans. The sequence continues at coordinate 66,244 of JAAEAF010007254.1, forward strand.
TAATTAAAAAATCTGAAAATTGCAGAAAGTACAAACTTAATATTTCATTTGAGCTCTACCACAAGGTTTTATACAAATACGCGACAACAAGACTTATCATTCGCTTAATTTTTTTTTGTCTTTGGAGATTTAATCAACTACACAATAAAGAGCTAGAGAAGGGATTACCAAAGAGGTTAGCGTACTGGACTCCCACGCGGAGGACCCCGGATTTTTTCTTCCTAGGAGCCTCTACAGCTCACTTTCCGTTGATGGACAGTGTTATCTGTAACGAGAGAACACTGTCTGGAGGCCGGCAGTGCACTGAAAAGGCTCCGGGCGCCAATGACCATAGATGTTGACGCGCCTTAATATAATATATGATTCTATCATCTGTATAATATTAATAAGAATTAAATGTGTTCGCATAATTCCATGTTTGAAAGAAAAAAAAGTAATAAGTTGACCGAAACTTCGACTTTACTGCAACTTTTTTTCTTATTTTGATTTTCTCAACAAAAAAAAAAAAAAAAATTCTTCCATCGTTGTATACAAAAAAAATAAACATATTAATTTTGATTGAAATATTCTTCCAAATAAGTAGAATTTAGGGAGGGGCAACCCTAAATTCTACTTATTTAATATTTAGAACAAAATGTTGTTCTCGGGGAATTGGGAGGTCAGTTTTGAGTTTACGTTCTACTATGTATATATATATATAAAAAAAAAAAAATTCAGATTGGTATACATTTGTCAATAATATGAATTGCAGTAAGAGTGTAATGCACGTGTTGCTCCATACCAGTTTTTTTTTTGTATCCTTATTTATTCAATATATATGAAGAAGTGAATTACAAGTGTGGAAATTTGGAAACAGTTTTCTGATTTCATGTAATATACGTAATGAAAGGGCTAGTAGAAAAGTCTTATCTATTTTAAGAATTATTTTGCATCATTAATAATAATTAAAAAAAAAGAAAATGTTATAAATTACATAAAATATATTAGAAGTAATTACTTACATATTTGTGCATATTTGTAATGTGTATAAGGAAAATATATGGATGACTATAAAGGGTGAATTAACAATTCACATTTATATAGGAGTCTAGATAAAGTCCCACTTGGACAATCTCTCCCACTCCCGGGGATGTTAACTCCCCCTAATTCTTTTATGAAGTTCGTATATTGGCCAGAGAGTAGCTTGCTCCTCCGTCTTGACCTTTGTCTATAACATTATATAATCCAAACACCCCTTAGTTGTAAAATCCCACTATTTACCGCAAATTAAAAAAAAAAAAAAAAATTATTTATATTTTTGTACATTGTTAATGGATCCTTTTCATTACGTCGTACTCATAAAATATCCTATTTATATATATATGAATCTAAAAACCATGGCTAGCAAGCACATAATTGACTTTTAATGTTAAAAATTTATAACGATTCAAATAAGTCCAACAGTTGCATCCAATTTCTATTGAATTTATTATAAAGGACCACACATTCTGTATTGTGTCTGAAAGTAAATTTATGTAAAAATTAATATAATACTTTTTTTTCCAATATTTACATAATGTAAACATTAGAATAGTGCATCTCGAGCTGAAAGATCTTTTGTGCCCTCCGGATCGTTTTCAGTATACTACCGGCTCCGAGTGGTGTTCTCTTGTTATAGACAATACTGTCCACCACCTTGCTCTAGAGGCTCGTAGGAAAAGAAAAATCTATGGCAGCACTGCTGGACTCGAACCTGGGACTTCCAAGTGGGAGTTCAGCGCACTACCATTAAACTAATAATTCCTTCACCTAAAAATAAGGGAATAAATTTTACTGTCAAGTTCTAATGTATTAAAACTATTACCCACTATTTAAAGGTTATTAAGCAATAAACATACTGTTCTTTCAAAATTAGACAAATTTTGCTAAGACTAAAACTTCTCAAACACGTTAAATATCATCTGGTATGTTGTGGTGGTTGGTACTGCAGAACTGGAAAGCATCAGAGACATTTTCTGTGACAGCCTGCTATTTTTTGTGGTCATCGACCGGTTTTGGGCATACGCTCGAGCATCAGGATGTTTTTGTTAAACACTGTAATAACATGATCTTACCTAGAGCACACACACACCTGTGTATCAACTGTATTTGCTCTGCGCAAGTCTATGTTATTACACTGTTTAACAAAAACACCCTGATACTCGGGCGAACGCCCAAAACCGATCGATGACCACAAAAAGAAAGCAGGCTATCACGGAAAATGTTTCTGATCAACTGGTATTTTATCCGCCGTAGCATGCATATTTATATTGTTCCAGACCGAGTTTCGGATTTCCATCCTTCCTCAGAGTAAATTCACCAAGTTCGTGTAAAGAGTTCTTCACTTCCATGTAATCTTTTTCTTACAGTTACATTTGTTTTTTTTTGTTTTTTTTTTTTAATTAAGGGGTATCAACATCTTGGGGTTGTCCCCAAAAAAAATTTGCGCCCGGAGCCTTCTCAGTGCAATGCCGGGCCTCCGAACAGTGTTTTCACGTTACAGAACAACACTGTCCATCAGCAGACAGTGAGCTGTAGGGGCTCCTAGAAAGAGAAAATCTAAGGGTAGCACGGCTGGATTCGAACCCGTAATCTCCGCGTTGCTAGTCCAGCGCGCTACCACTAAGCTAATCCCTTCCCTCCTTACACTTGTTGGTTGGTATGTGGTGAGGTAATAAGGTTATGTTAGGCTACATAAATTTATAAGGTTATGTTAAGGCAGCTGTAACTTAACCCCATATATATATATATATATATACAACCAACAAATGTGGAGTGTAACAGAAACATTTCGTTGAAGTAAAGAACTCTCTACACGAATTTGGTGAGTTTGCTCACGACAATGGATGAAAATCCGAAATCTGGCCAGGAACAATATAAACATGCATGCTACGGCGGATAAAATACCACATGTTATCCAGCATTGCGAGATCCATTCTCATATTCAACGTTAAATATCATTTGTTTAATTTTAAATATTTGTTTGATTATTTTAGAAAAAAGTCAATATAAACTGTAAATTAAATATTAA